>JAULBM010010740.1:0-13684 GCA_032357055.1 Geukensia granosissima
TCAACAATGAACCAGAGTCCATACCATAACAGAAGCTGTAAAAGGCCCCGAAATGCAAATTGTGAAACTATACATAAGTTTTTTGTGAATTAATTTTGTCTTTTTACTTTGTAGGCCATAGTCTCATCTTTCTTTTGACTCAAAGACTGTTGCCAGGCCGTTACTGTTCGAGGAGAAGTTAAACTAATACATTTAAAAGACAAAACGAGGTATGAAAAATATCAAGCCAAGTTTTTTATTGTTTAAATTCATTTATTTAAAACAAGAATAAATCAGTAAGACGAGATGCAAGTACATAAGTATGATTAATTAAACCATATTTGATCGAATGGGATTGAATAATATTTATTTGAACTACTGCAATGTGGACAAGGTCACTTCACATTTGTTTTTAGGTTTAACAAATATAACTCAATAGACACAATATTACTTCAAAGATAGATGATTAAAAATATGTCCGTTGCATTGACAACTAGCGAAGTAAAGTTGTTCACCAACACAATTTGCTGATGATATATTAAGCAGTTAATTATAAAAGCTACAATCGTTGAAGATACATTGTAGAGACAACGACAGTAAAAGGTTTATCAAAGGAAGTTAATTGCTACTACCAATCTATATAAAAAACAAAATTCCCAATGCTAAATAAATATGGAAAATTTAGGTATGCTATATGTACATTTTTAAGGAGTCACCACTCATCAGTAGCATTAGAACCAAAACATAGGATATCAAAGATCCAAATAAAGCAAAAGAAGCACTCAAATCCAAACAAATCGAAACGGGAAGCCAAATCCGACGGCAGGGACAACTTATAAGTGCTTTCCTTTTGAGGTCTTTCCGCATTTTCATTGTATTAGAATTTTAGCAAATGCAGCAAATTTCTGTAAAACATGGTTTGATAAATTTCATGTCGGACAAGTCTGACAACTGAGCTGGTGAATACCCTTGAGGACCAATGTTCCAACAGCAGAGGCATCGACACAGTGGTTTTAAATTAAAAAAAATCACCAATGTTAAGTAAATATGGAAAATTTAGGTATGCTTTATGTACATTTCAAGGAGTAACCTCTCATTAGTAGCATTAGAACCGAAACATAGGTAGTCAAACATCCAAATATACCAAAAAAGAGTTTTTTTCCTCAAATCATTTCAAAATGATATTTATTATCATCAAATTATTGATAGTTTTTACCATCGAATAGGACGATATTGTTCGTGGGACCTGCGCTATCAGATTAAAATAAACTTCGTGAAAAGACAAACAAACTACTTGGGAAGTAGCAATACAGCTACGACAATACCTCAAAACAAATTAAAGCAAATAATGATATTCTAGTAGTATCTGCAAACGTTATTTCTGCACACAAGACGCTGCTAAAAAATGACACACCACAGAGATGTCCGGTGTTTACTTCTCCTATGTTTATTTATATTAAGTAGACAGTACTTTAAGACTCTTCTTTGGAATGTTTTTATTATTATATATGCTTCATTTTCCTGATTTATGGTGATCTGTTTGAAACGAATGACATTTTATGTTTTAAGACAATTATCTAAATAAATGTATAAACACCAACTAAACACCCACTATTGAGCGTTCAATTATTGATAAGAAGCTCGAAGTTAGAAAATAGAACAATTTTGATCACCCAAGAGTCTCGTATATGTCAAGAGTGACAAAGTATCTTTCAGATTTAATTGAAATTTCCAGACTATAACGTTCTGGTCGAGATACGTAAAAGGATATTGCAGAACCACCCACAGTCTACAAAAAATGCTTAAACACCCTTTTTGCCACAGACATTTTTTTCTGCTGTAAAATTTCGCGGTTGTAAAATTTTGAATATTTCTTAATCCCCAACAACATTCTTAACCAGTTTATAACGTAATGTTTACTGCAATTAAGCTAGAAAATAAGAGGTGTGATATGATTGTTCATGAGACAGCCATAAACAAAAAAAAATCGAAATAAAACTTCTACAGGTGACACCACGGCCGTCAACGATCAACTAGAATTGATACCGTAAAAGAAGCTGTAAAAAATTGCAAAATACAAAACCATAAAACAGGACAATAGACACTATTCAATACTGTAAAACATGTAAGCAACAACAACCACTGGTCTACACGTTCCTGGCTCGGGACATGCAGTTATTTTAAAGAGTTAAATTAGTTTGTGAGCGCTCAACACACACCCTTACCCCGAACAATGCTGTGTCAAAACAGCAATACCACATACGATAACATTAAATGCACCTTAGAAATGGTTTGTACTCTTGGCTGAATTCCTGTTGTTGTTCTGTCAGTATTGTACATACTGTTTATAGCTTAATTTTTGTTTTTGTTTTCACTTTTTTCTGTACCAATATGTATTGGATGTATGAGAATGAAGATATGATATGAAAACAGAGAGAAAGTGTGTCAGTGGGACCGAGATACCACAGCAAGATACAGGTAGGATATATATGACAGAATGGAAAAAAGAGACATGGTACATGCGATAGAACAAATAACAGGTCAGTTGAAATGGATAAATTTTTGAGATGGATAAAGAAAAGACAAGAAAATTACAAATAAAACAAGATACAACAAAGTACCACACCGAGTCTGTCTATTAGTACAAAACTTAAAAGAATTTGATTGAGATGATAAAGTTTTCTCTTACTACGGCGTAACTAATTAAAATCGTAAAATCAGTATAAAAGAATCAAGGTGAACGCCCATCCGTCGCGTGCTTTGCATAATAGATAAAATTCTAGTTTCATTTTTCCTTGGTTCTTCTGCACAAGATGTTTATCGTTGAATGACACTTGTGCAGCAAATGTTGCTAATTCTTCTGCTTTGTCTACGCTCGCTCCTCGTTTTGGGCATTGTTTACTCAAGATATAAATTATTTGTGTAGTTCTTTGATTGTTGGTTTTGTATTAAATCCCCTATTAAAAATTGAATTATCTCTCCTTTGATTATTCAGATTTGGGTATCAAATATCAACAAAGTTCCCCACGAAATCTGCCGCGGTATTGAAATAGGCTGTTCAATTTCCCAAGTAAAGTCCAGGTGGAGCCAGCAAAAATGAGTCTTTTGGGAGGACGGGATATACATATGAATGTAGCTAGGATTAAACAATACAATATTCGATTTCTATACGCTGGTAGTAAGAAACCCTCTGAAAGGCAAAGGCCTAATTCGTAAATTCTTACTACAGGAACAGGGTCGTTAACGTGGCGCCCTAAGTAGGGAAAATGTCACGTTCCTGTACCTAAGAGATCCTGTAATAAGTGGTCGATTGGTGACCAGTTGTGTAGAACTCAGCCCAACAGTCCCAATTTTGCATCCTGTGACAAGGAAATTTCCTGGTCTGACACTTATCGCGATGTTTGATGATTTACTTTTGTTAATTTATTTTTGTCCTAAAATGGCTGTCATATTGCCTGCTACTAGACGTTAAGCAACAACCAATCGATATATCATTCATGTTTCAATGCAACAGACGAAGAAATAACCTACTGAGACCTGATGTGCGACAGTCAATTAGTTCATTAATGGCGCAAATGATCTAATGATTGGTTGAAAAAATGAAACAAGCCCTCTCTATCGATTTTTGGAGAGAAATAGGGAATTGCTTTATAAGCGGTACAATGATACATTTGAGAATATATATCAATAAACCTTCATTGTGGGTTTATATTGAATGGCAATATGTCATTAATTTACTCTAGTTCATTAGCAGATTATTGCTTTAGTACAAATATAACCTTTTCATAAATAATTAAAACTGATTGAGTATTTTGTCTCCGACTAGAAATCTCGAAGCTCTTTTTTCTGTTCAATAGACGTGAAGTCCATTTAGGAAATCCACAATAGGTCGACAAAGTTACACGCAGATCGGTTTTTATTAATACCTCACGTCATTCGATGACTTTCATCATACATTTTATCTCTGTATAATGATAACGAATAAAGAGAATACTAACCCATACCCTAGATTCAATATTCAAATCTTTATTTTAATGTTTTCTCCACAAACGTGATTAAAATGTGAACGATGTATATATGAATATGTTATCCAACTAAGACAACAACAGTCTCAAGTAAAGACATAATTGTAAACTCACTTTTCATATATCTTAAAATTCTGGATATCTAAAATTCTATCAGCAGCTGGTGAATGAACAGAAACCTGGATAGTAACTCCTGGCCGTACCCACACGGAATACTGTAGCTTGCAACCATAACCACTTCCGTAAATCAGCTTCGTTTTCAATGCTGTTGTTTTTTCGTTTGGTAATGGCTTAATATATCCATATTTTCCTGCAATCAAAGATAAGGTTCGTTAAGCCAAGTTTTTGGCGAAAGAATTTGGCTGAAAAACGAAATTAACTCGGAGTAAAATGCTGTTATTTATAATTGGGAATGTATGTTACAAAGATACATTCTCATCTTTCCAACATTATTTTTAATAATTCCCTGATTGTAGTATTTATATTTGGGTTATCTGGTTAATTAGTGGATATTTTATCATCTGGTCCAAATAACTAGAAATTGAACCCTAGCTAACTACAGATGAATCTCTCTCCGGATTGTGCCGCTGGCAGACAATCTTCCAATTTTTTATCTGAAGTACAGTGATAATCGCGCTATTATTTTCACATTTATTTTATAAGTTTTAGCAAATACATATACAATATAGGCTGTCGAGGAGGCAACTGAAGCCATCGAACATTCAACGCTCGAGTTCAAAAGTACAACGATGGCTGGCTAGTGGTCAAAGCGTTCAACCGTTTGACAGATTGGCTTTTAACGATACCTAGTGAGTGTTTCAAATGGCTTTCAACTTGCGAGCAATTTGTACACTTATTATAATAAGTTTTTACAATTAAGCGATAAGCAAATCTCGCGAGTTTTTAAACCTGTTTCTCTTGCAATAAACATGTTCTTACGAGCCTTCTTTAACTGCAAGCGACAGGATAACATCATTTTTCTACTCATACAAGTGTCATTTTAATTATACTTTTTCCAAGATTTTTTTTCACCTTTTAAAAATTCTCAAAAGTATACAATTTTATACTTGTTTACCTGTTGTTTGGTTGTGTGTACTGTTGGGCAGAACATTGCAGTATTCCTGGCATTTCACGTCACTTATTATTATCTTCTTCTTTGAAAGATCGTCAAACATCGAACATTCCGGATCAAAGTCACATGATGGACCTAGAAAAATCCATTAAAACGAAAGTGTACATTTATCAATTAAAAATTAAAAAGTTAAACGGATAGTTAAGGGCTATAACCCTAAAATCATGAATAATAACATACAAAAAATAAGTTATTTTTAAAAACATAAAACTTGGGCCTTTGTTAAGAAAGTATTATACAGATTTCATACCTGTTACAAAAACCGTAGAATGGAAGGCAACACCCGATCTTTATGATTTGAGTGCTATTTATTTAAATTTTAATTACTTGGGCTCGTTTTAATTAAAAAAACCCTGCTCCTACTCATTGACATTTTTCAAACATTACAGTGAATTAATTGCTATATACAGCTATTTTGGTTCCGTCGTTGGCAATGCTTGGTATCAAACCAAATAATTTGATAGTAAAAACAAGAGAGAACATAATGACATGTTGATTCTCTTCGTATGCACCGTTGGTCCATATCCGGGAAACTGTTGGCAATAGTGAAATGGAGAAAATTAAAAAAAAAAACATTAACATGACATTCGATTGCAAATTTGGTTCAGTTGGTATCGTTACGAAGGCAAAACCAATCTGACAACGGATACTCATGTAGATGTTATGATAATTAACAATAATAAGGTGAGGTAGGGAGCCGTATTGTTGGTACTGGCCGTTAAACAGTCCCATGAAATACTAGTGGTACAACAAATATACGTGTTATATCAACATATTTGTCAATACTGACTTGTTCTTTTGGTGTTCTTTCGGTATAACAATATGTACTTATGTATATATGTAAAGTAACATATGTGAGCTATGTCCGTAATTATAGTAATTTTCCGTTCAGTTGGAATTAATGTGAAAATTGTCGTCATCACGTTGCAAGAGACTTTAACGTAGAAATATGTATATGAAAGTAGACACCGATTATTGTTTAATACCACGCTAAATTGTTTTTACGGTTTGGTTGTGCAAAAATCGTAACAGATTTTCAGTGGATTGAAAGATTGATTATTGATTGATAAACGTTCAGCGACAAATGTTTCATGTATTTTTAGTGTACGATAAAGCAACGAAACTTGTCAGGGGTTGGTAAACTTTAAGGCCATCTTTTCTTTGTATGAAAACGTGGTACGCAACTTTATTTTATAGGTTAAGTAGAGAATATGTTGCAAGCGATTTGTGATACCTACAAATATCAATCTCGTATTGAGCAAGCCTTTGGTAGAATACGTGAAGTACACCAAACATGATAAAATAAAAAAAAAATTATGATATAATATAAAACACGTCATCTATTCATAAAAAAGCGACGAAGCTTGTCAAAAACTAAATGAATAAAAACAAAAACAAACAAAATAAAAGTACGACAAACTAAGAACTTTACCACGCAAACTGTTTTTTCTGGTATCGTACTATTTGTCAATTCTGCCTACCATTCTATAATTCGTTGGATATTCAATTTAATATTCTGTAAAACTGATAAAAAATGATTATTAATCAAAAAGGCTTGACTTATTGACTATTGACTTATCTTTCATTTCCGGAAATTTTAATTAGATATTACAGGGTTTATCCAAAATCAAATTTCATGAAGGTCATAAATAATTTGAATGTGAATTTATGACGTTTTTTTCAAGAAAATTCATTCTTCAGTTTAAATTTCACATTAGACAACCGACAAATTTGTCGTTTATGTCTAGAGCTGTCCAATTTCCCGTTTTATGTTATATTTGTCAACTAAGGAGTGTGCTGATATATGCAGCTTATTGAATAGTGAAAATTTTTGCACCCTTATAAGATTTAAACATAAATAAATAATGCTGTATTCAGGATTTGCAAACAGTGTTATTATTTTATTTAATAAAATCGTATTTAAGGTTAAGAAGTATTCGCATGCTCAGCAATTTTAACAATTTGTATTCATAAAGTTATATATTCTCTTAAAGACATAATTTAATATTTTTCGAGGATCAGCTTTTGATTTGATCTTTCCAAACTTACCCTGATGCTTCACTTACAAATTTAATTTGCTAACATTAATTCACAGATTAACAGAAAAATGGAAAAACTGTGAAACACTTAATCCTGCTAAAATACAGTGTCGCTTAAAGGAAGAAAACATGGTGTTAGTTTATAAGAATTTAGTTACCAGAGGAACTGTTCCATTTTAATTACTTTAAAAGTAATATTCACATTAAATTTATTTTCGCCATCTTCGTATTCAAGGGTGGAAGGCCAGAGATTTGGTCCCATGCCGTTTTAAGAATCTTTTATGAATCCCCGATGAGATGCTTCTTCCATTGCAGATACATTTGCATGGATATATGTAAATAGTCCATGGCGATGCCACGTCAACTTTATTACTTATTAATCCGATGACTTGTAATATTATAGTGTATGAAAAGCAATTTGCGTCAAGTCAATATTAATGCTAATGAAAATATCATGATGTTTTTTTCTATATGAAGTATCAAAATACGATTTCATGAGATCTATTATTACCATTTAGTGAATAACTATCATTTCTATTAAAACACAAGTATTTCACAGGGCATTTTTTCTATTGAAAATTGATTTGCAAGTGTTAGACCAACTTATAGTAGCTTCAAATAAGAAGAACCGGATTTTGACAATAATTTTATTCGTAAAAACTTCTCGAGTACAATGATTTGTCAAAAATGAAAGGTTGACGATTTACTTGAGATGCTCATGTGATTTTGTATCGCCCACATAGCAAAACACTATCATACTAAGTATTAAAAGATTACATCTTCTACTTCAACTTCTAGCCACGCCACATACTTAATGTGTCTGTCCCAAGCCAGGAACATGTAGTCGAGTGGTTGTCGTTTAAACAGTCATTATAATTAATTTTTATTCGTTCACCATTTTTTTCAAAAGATGGGGTCGTGTTTTATGAATAATTTCACATTTTGTAATTAGAGCCTTTTGCCTGTTTGCGTTATGATATGGACTTCTGTTCATTATTGAAGACCGCGCTTTTGATAAACCATTGAAACACTTAAAGTATGTTTCACTAAACTGAGTCTCTTTTTTATTTATTAAAATGAGAAAAATCCCTTCGAAGAATCTTCATAGATTTTTCCAGAAATGCAAGAATGTCAAAAAATTTCACAAAAATCAGCAATTTGCACATAAGCACAGGTCAAACAACGATACTTGTAATACTTTGAACACCAAATTCTATTTCCGGTAAGATAGTTAAATCTCATTCTCAATTTCCTTTTCAGATCTTGTTATTGCTTTCAGATATAATAGGCAAAACATGAGAGACTAAGTTCAGTGAAACGTACTTAACACTTACGATTTTCCCAACCTTTATACTATCCTACTGTTTAACCTTATTAAACAGAAATTTCTATACCTCATCAAACAAATCGAAAATATATTTCCTTTAACAGTAATCTAGTTCTCTTTTGGATGAAAAAGATTATTATAAATGATACACTTTCTGGACTTGTAAGGAGATAATGAATTCAAGTAATTTTCTTCTTGACAATATATATTTACATCACGTTTCGCGATAAAACTCCTATGGGTACCAACTGTGCCCTTTGATTGCAGACTTATTCTGTAACTGTTATAAATCCAAGTTTAAGGCCAAACTCTATAAAGATCTTTCTTAATCTAATTTGATAAATAAATTCAATAATACTTACCGCTATCTTGAAATATTTCTGCAGTTAATAACACGGACTTCCCAATATAAGTCCCTATAATTTACCACAGAGAACTTTATTTTAACGAAGATAATCAGGACAGCAGCAGTTGTCTTTTTCTGGATTTTAATGTTTCTGTTTGAGAAGGTAAAATCAAAACTCAAATATATACAAGAGAGACGATTTGTCATTCCCTACTGTAAATTTTCCCTTCCTTGGCGGGAACGTCTCTTTGACTCCTTCGTATGGTGTATATATATTTCCCAATTAGTCCATTTGGCAGTGTTTGCAACAATGTGTTATATTTAAATGAACGTTGTCGTTGTACTACCAGTCAATTATTAAGTCAAGAATTTCGTTGCCGTAAGTAAGATAAGGGTTTTACAATTTTCTCTCATAATTTAAGGATATAATTTTAAAGTTCGGTTGCACCTGCAGAAAACTTAGAAAATACAGTATACATGTATCATACCCAAACTTTTCTGGAAATGTGGTAAATAAAGCTCTTAAATTTAAACGTAAGCCAATGGGACTCGTCAGTTATTTGAATAAGCTTTCACATAAGCTTTTAATAGTGTTATAGAGATAACCTTTCTTTATAACACTATTAAAGATATTTAAATCTATATTGTCTTCTTTGTATCTTCGATACATCTTGCTGTCTTGTTAAATTTGTTATTTTCTGTAATGTATCGACTTCAAGAGATTAATTTCAAACAGTTAGTTTTTAAAATCGTTTTTTTCACACCACTGTTCCAGGTTATGTGAGGGGTGAGTACTCACAAACATGTATTATGCCACCACATACTTGTGTGCCTGTGCCAAGCCAGGATTCTGTAATCCAGTAAATAAGGTGAATGTCGTTGTTTTCATGTTTAAGTGATACTTGTTTTGCATTGTTTACTGTTCACTTGATGGTTGTTATATATGAATATCATCACATATTATTGTTTGCCTTTTACAGTTTGCCGTAGGGTGTGGACATGTGTCCATTATTGAAGGCCTTAGGACAACATGTAAAAGTTTGAGAATTTTTATATTATAACTGGCTGTCTTATGGATAATCATACCAGATCTTCTGTTTCTTATATTGATATGTTTATTCATACCTCGGTTGAAATATTAAGTTTTTGAAGATGTCTTTTGTGTTAAGAGAACATTTTATGAGGAGAAAAATATGTGACGATAGTGCGTCTTCGTAGATTGGGTTGTAATAAGAAATAGTATGACATTCGTTGAAAATAATAGGTAACTTACTTCAAATATAAATTACATTTTAGTTATACAATGGTATATGTTTAATACCCATGATACATGTATCAATTGAAAAGATTTAGATATATTACGATAGCTATGAGACCTCATTATATCATCATCAAGAAAGAAAGGATAAGGTTTCTATGGTCATTTAATCCAGTCAAATTGATATGTTCATTTTTAAACTGTCTATACATGTATCTGACTGTCCTCTTGATTTTAGGAAAATCTGGAGAGGTTGGACTGTAGTTGGTGTTTGGCTCAAGGTTAGTAAGTTGAACGTTTGAATTTTTCATGTTTTCGAAAGCGAAAAGATGTTCGTTCGCCAGTATTATTAACTTATATTAATTTAATTCCATTTGTACCATTCACCCGGACATCACTTATTTATTGTCATTTAAAACTTGTCTGTATAGGCTTTAGTCATTTCTATATCTCATTATGAAGCCCTATGAAATTACTAATGGCAACCATATTCTATATACAAAGTACTTCGTTGTTGTATGCAAATATAATTCCTATCATTTGTAACAAATATATATGTACCTGTCTCCAATCTACTGTAATTTTTGCTTTAGGTTCTTAATATTAAATTTAAGATATCTCTTCTGTTGAAATATATTGTGTTCCGTACATTTTTGCTTCGATGGTTTTCAGAAATTGGTGAGGATTTGCAAGGTATTATTGGTCACTTGCAATTTTTTTGTAATATTTATGATCATGGCATTTTTCGGCAAAATTTTAGAAAAAAGAACTTTTTCCTTATTTCGAATTGGAATGATTAGTTGATAGTCATATACATGTAAAATGCATTTTGATGAATTAACTAGTATTGATAAAAAAAGTTATGAAAGGAGACAAAAGCCAGTATCTCAGGGAATAAAAAATTTTAACTTTTATCTGATTTTGATATTATCTGTTAGAATGATCTCTTTGAGATATACCAGTATCAGTATAGTTATTTTTTCCTTCGAATTCTGTGCTTTATTGTCTATTTATTTACATTCTAAAGAAGAATACAGGACCTTCTATGAAATCCAATCATCTTCCCGTAGAAATTCATCCCAATATCTACAGCACTCAGAAATAAGGACTGAGAGCTTAATGACACAAGTTGAATAAACTATTACTGAAACTTTTTAATTAATCTGTTTTTCCGGATGCTTGGAATGATCGTATTACTTTATACTCTTTTTCCACGACACCGAGCTTGTGATTAATTACCAGTTTTACTCGAAATAATAATTAATACAGCGTTTTATTGTTTCATTGAACTCAACTGTTTGGACGTCATTCGGCACATTGAAGTAGCCAGCAATGAATACAGATTTGACAGATACGTAACAACGGACATTGTATGACAATTAAATTTAAAATAAATGTGTTTCACTACTCCATTAGTTAATGAATTGTAACTTATGCAACATAGTAGATCTCCAGTCATTCAGTTGAATCAAGATAAAACAACATATGATCACCAGCTCTAACCATCGGATAATGGAACTCTGTGGGTGGGTATTTAAACGGCCAATAATCAGTCACCACAGATTTTTTTTATCATATATTTTAATCCTTTATTGTACTTATGTCATACTTTACTGTTGTCTATCCAACATATTTTGTACAATTTCAGTTTTTTTTAAAACAAAATTGATCTTATTTTTTTAATAAAAATATTAACTCCTGCAGGGGCGGATCCAGGGGGTAGGGGTGCCCGCACCCCCTTTTGACACAAAAAAATTATTAAAAAAATAAGTTTCGTGTAAATTTTGGCCTTAATCTCCATTAGAAATCGAGAAAAATTGATGAATCAAGAGGTTCACACAAAGTCCCCCCCCCTTTTTCAAAAGTCTGGATCCGCCTCTGTCATGCTATAATTTTAGCTGATAACAGATGTATTTTCTATTCCTGAATTCCTTTTGTGAGATTAAGTCAGACTATCATTCAATGATTGTGTGGCATTAATATTTTGTTAATTCTTATATATGCGATATACATTTGATTACTTATTGTAAATGATTTGATTGTTGGGGACTGTAGACCTAAAAGTTTAAACAAGAAAAGATTCAAAGAAGTTCCTACTTAGAACTGATTGACATAAATAAAATATATTCAAAAATTAAATGTTTGCACCAATATTGCGAGTTTTGACGACACGTTACATGTTGAATTGAAACGTAATTATCATATCTCATGTGCTTGTCCGATGCGGTCATAGGTTTGCTTTGTGTTTGTTTTTCTGCTACTCGTACAATTTTTATAATATTCAGGTGAGAGCAGTAGTAATTATTTTCAGCAAACACGAATTTTTAGGGGGCGATTTAGAGCTTTGCACAAGGAGTGGTATTCAACACTTGTTGAAGGCCTTGTAGAGACCTTTAGATTTGTAAATTCCTCCATTATTCTCGTGGTTGAAGTGCTGTCTGTCTTACATTTATCCCATATCTGTTCATTTTCATATATTCACATAAAATCAAAACTTGAGGTTTACTTTAATTAGGATCGTCATGCTGTTGCATTTTAAAATAACTATAGTTTCGATTATATTTTCAGTTTTTATAAGAAAAAATATATCTTGTAATCACCAAATAGTTGTTTCTGTTAAATTCTCCATATTGAACTAAGGAAACATACTTAAAACACGAATAATGAGGCATTTAAAAGCGTTAGTATCCGAATCATAACAATCCTCGCAAAAATAAAAAATAAAATATGACTGTACAATGGACGTTAAAAAGAAATAACGAACAAAAATTTTTTGAAAACTTGTTAGGTAAAAGACTTAAAGTGTTGATATTGACACTTAACATGTGCATTGTTTATGTTAAAGTAACATGTAGATATTAGGTTAGACATTTAGTTGTTTGTTATTCAGACCTTTTGAACTGCTATCTCTATCCTACAACAGCGTTTATATCTACACAAATTTTAATTATTGAAACGAGGTTAAATAGATGAATATAGTGTTATAAAATGAGGAAAACGAGCTCCTTCCGAAAAAGGTTTGGTTTTATGTATAAGAAGCAAGCAAAGAGGTAGACATTGTATTTTCGGCACCAAGGTCTTGTCCATTCAAACAATTTCGTTGATTTTTTTTTTTACGAAATCCCGTAAAACAAGATATTGACTTAGCCCAAGAATCTCGGCCGCATCATAATAATACAATTATTTATATATATATTACCGTTGTGTTAAGCGCGGAATTATCATACTTCCTGTAAGAATGTACATGCATATTTAAAGTTTTTTACTTTCAATTCGCATAGATTTCGTATAAATTATATAGCGTTGATCTAAATTTGCCTGCAATTAACATAACATTAACAGAGAAACGGCGGGATTGGTTTAAATGGACGGGGTTGTAAGTCTCGATCAACAATGTGTTTGATACAAACGTTATTCTAACGTTGCGACAAGCAGACAAACGATATGTAACTACCGTCTGCTGAATAATGCATATATGTCCACTCGTACTGCTTTATCATAAATGTTCTAGTTCAGCTTATTATATGTGACAAATCTTGAGAAAAATTGGTCTAGGACTGATGCACACGTCTGCATGC
>JAULBM010010741.1:0-11690 GCA_032357055.1 Geukensia granosissima
ATTTATTCCCGCCAAATTCATTTATCCTTGATAGTTACCATAATATCGATTAAATTGTGATTTTAATTCATTTGGGGAATTATTATAGGCCTATTAAAATATAAAATTAATGAAATAACATGTATTTTTGTATTAAATTGTGTAAAAACATCAATTTTTTTAAAAACGCAAAATTTTGCATGCACTCATTGTCTGTGACGTTGCATAATATAAACAATGGTGTTCAGTGAGTGTTATGTGTATTTACGATATAAAATGTAAGAAAAAGAATCAAACACCACTGAACGGAAAATCTCAGACACCCTCGGCAAGCCTCCTAAGAGAACGATTGAAATCTTACCCTCGGGTGTCTGAGATATTCTCATCTTGTACTTTAGGTAGTGTTAGATTCTATATGACTATATTACTCAATATCTTATGTTTACTATAATGATTTCTAGACAGATCTCAGATTAATCTAACAAGACTTAGCTCCCCCTAAACTGGTCATCACAACTAATATTTCTTGGATAAGTATATTGCTGTTATTTAGGAATGTCTGTTTCTAAGAAGACAGACCCTTTTCTTGTTGAGTTATCTTTTCTGGATTTGGCACAGGAATCTTAGAAGGCAAGATCACCTCAATTCAGCAACCAAGATCACCATAGTTTAGTTACCAAAGAAGGGAGGATAACCTGATTTCAGCAATAAAAAAGGCACCCACAAAACAAAGTGTTAACCCAAGTTCAGCTGCCAAAGAAGGCAGAACCACCTGAGTTAGCCAGTGAAGAAAACAGGCTCACCTGAATTCACCCACAAAAGAAGGGAGGATCACCTGAACTTAGCAACCAAAGAAGGCAGGATCACCAGATTTCAGCCAAGTAAGCAGGCAGAACCACCTGAGTTTGGCAGTGAAGAAGGCAGGATCCCCTGAGTTCACCCACAAAAGATGGGAGGATCACCTAACTTAGCAACCAAAGAAGGCAGGATCACCAGATTTCATCCAAGTAAGCAGACAGGACCACATGAGTTCACCCATGAAAGAAGACAGGATCACCAGATTTCAGCCAAGTTAACAGGTAGAACCACCTGAGTTAGGCAGTGAAGAAGGCGGACCACCTGAGTTCACCCACAAAAGATGGGAGGATCACCTGAACTAAGGCACCAAAGAAGTCAGAATCACCTAAGTTTGGTCATCAAACAAGTCAGGATCACCTGAGTTTGGTCATCAAACAAGTCAGGATCACCTGAGTTTGGTCATCAAACAAGTCAGGATCACCTGAGTGTGGCCACACAAGCAAGTAGAATCAGCTGAGTTCATCCACCAAAGATGGGAGTATCACCTGTGTCTAGCCATCAAAGAAGGCAGGATCACCTGATTTCAGCCATCAAAGAAGGTAAGATAACCCGATTTCAGCTACCAAATAGATAAGATAACCTGATTTCAGCCACAAAAGAAGGCAGGATCACATGAGTTCAGCCACCAAAAACGGCAGGATTTAAACCAGCAAAGTCAGGAACACCCGCATTTAGCCAGCAAAAAGTCATAAACACTACAGTTCAGCTACTAAAGAAGTCAGGAACACCATAGTTCATTCAGAAAAGAATTCAAAAAATTAAGAGTTCAGCCAAACAAGTGGGTAATTCCTGACTTCTGTTGTGTCTCATTTTTGCTGTCTTATCAGCTTTGTCCTGATTTTTGACCTTTCTATTCATTCTCTCTCTTTCTCATAAAAGAAAATTGTAATATAATGACCTTCTCCACCTTAGCATGTGCTTTGTACACTCTCAAAATTTTTTAGCAACTTAGAATGGCCCCTTGGAAATAGAGGTCCAGAAGTCTGAGCCTGTATCCCTAACCTTACATTTGGCCTAGAAGTTTCGGAACAGAAGATTTTTTAATGAATAAGCAAATAAGAAACAAGAATTGTCTATGGTGGTCATGTTTTTTTCTAATCAGGACAAATCGTAAAGGACCTTCCACAAATGCTCCACATTCAATATTAATTAATTTGGCCAAGGGGTTTCAGTGGAAAAGATTTTTTTCAATGTATAAGCTAATCAGAAACAAGAATTGTCCATGATGGCTGTGCTATTTGTCCAATCAGGACAAAACAAGGCAAATTGTAAAAGACCTTCCATAGATGCTTCACATCAAAAATTAATAAATTTGGCCGAGCAGTTTCAGAGAAGAAGATTTTTTAATGTATAAGTCAATCACCAACAAGATATCTGCATTGACACCCATGTTTTTTGTCTGATCAGGAAGAAATGAGGAAACCATATAAAGGACATTCCATAGATGCTCCAAATCAAATATTGGCAAATTCGGCCAAGCAGTTTCAGAGTAGAAGATCAGAAATAAGAATCGTCAATGGTACCACGTTTTTTGTCCAATAAAGAGGAATGAGGAAACTCTATAAAGCACCTTTGGTAGATGCTTCCTGTAAGGTTTAGTACCATTTGGTCTAACGGTTTCAGAGAAGAAGATGGTCTTTGGCCAGGTTAGTAAATAATGGGATTATCTAAAAGGAAGTATGTAGAATTTTTTTTCCTACAATAAATGTATCAAGATTGTTATTTAGGTCATATGTCAAAGAGAAGTGATATTAATGCAAAATTCACAAGCAAGTTTTTTCCAATAAAACCATTATAACTTTAATTGGTATAACTTGATACATCAGTGTGAGAAAAAGATCATCTTTATATTAATATCTCTGGGGAGAGTGTAAAATTTATTTGTCTTAATAATGTACAAATTATCTGACTTGTTGTCTATCTGAATTCAATCTAAAACACTTCTATATTGTGGAGTGTACTTTTGATATTCATCTATAGACATTACCATCTTTATGAATTAAAACTGAGGTGCTTCCCAAGTGCAGCATGAAACCCTAAGGCAATGAATACAGTAATGCGTTGGATGAAGTGATATATAAAATTTTGTGAAATTGCATTTATGGTTTCATCGAGACAAATCCAAAGTGCTTTGCAAGCACAGGATGACAGGACTGTAGACATGAGAAAGTTGAATAAATACTATGAAAATAGGAAATGTGGCATGATTGTCCATGAGACAGCCATCCACCAAATGACAGTCTTCCAGGAAATTTACCCAAGCTGAACTGTTATTTTTTTTTAAATCTTAGTATTACATAAGACTGCAACTGAATTGATTTAAAAATGTGTCAAGAAATACCAAGGGGATATTCGAGGAAATGGAAAAAAGAAAAGTACTGACAAACTCCGGAGAACAACGAGGACAAGACAAAAACACAACACTAAAAACTAAAAAACAAATGAACAACATGGACCCCACCAAAAAACTGGGGGTAGACTCAGGTGCTCCGGAAGAGTAAGCAGTCTCTGGGTATTTAAGATGTAACCAATATAGCTTTCCATTGGGAATACAAAGCAAAGAATTCCATCAAAATCAGATAACTTGAATACCTTATTGTTACTGAAAACATACTAGACCACAATTTTTTTTGGCAAACAGAATATGAAAGAGGAAAAGTTTACAAATAATGTGCATCAAGCTGTCCAGTTCCATGGTGTACAAATCTGCCACCAAGTACACTTTAATATTACTACCGAATACTTTGATCAATTAGGTCACAATGTCATTAATCAGATCAACAATGTTCATCCAAGCATTAAGAAAATCACTTCATTTTTATGCATGAATGATCAGCATCATTCCTATAACCAATCAAGTGTAAGAATGGTTTCTTCTATTTCCTATAACAGTAATGACACAACAGTCAGATCATTATTCTAACCATTGACTTCTCTATAACAGGAATCAAGTGAAGATTTGTCATATAAACAAGAGAAATTGTAGAAATCAGGAAGGATCACATAACATAAGACATTTACAGAGGATTAACTTCTAAGTTTTGTCTTTGTCTTTCTCCATTTTAATCAATAGAACAAAGGAATCTCTATAAAGTCATAAGCTTACCATACCCATAAGAAATGAGATTTATGGGGAAAGACTAAAAACTTTAAATTAATGAATTGATATAAATAATTAATTCAATGTTTTTTACATTTACTTGGTTATAAAAAAGGAGAAATGAATTGACAAAAATCCTTATCTGCATTTCCATAAAAATCAAATTCTAAATGAATCACATCAAGTTCTTAATGAATCAAATCTAATTCTGAATGAATCACATCAAGTTCTTAATGAATCAAATCAAATTATGAATAAATCAAATCAAATTCTGAATGAATCAAATCAAATTCTGAATGAACCAAATCAAATTCTGAAAGAAATGAATCAAATTCTGAATTAAATGAATCAAATTATGAATGAATCAAATCAAATTCTGAATTAAATGAATCAAATTCTGAATTAATCAAATCAAATTCTGAATAATTCAAATCGAATTCTGAATTAAATGAATGAAATTCTGAATTAATCGAATCAAATTCTGTATTAAATGAATCATATTCTGAATGAATCAAATCATATTCTGAAAGAATCGAATCAACTTCTGAAAGAATCGAATCAAATTCTGAATTAAATGAATCAAATTCTGAATTAAATGAATCATATTCTGAATTAATCAAATCAAATTCTGAACTAAATGTATCAAATTCTGAATGAATTAAATCAAATTCTGAATTAATCGAATCAAATTCTGAATGAATCAAACCAAATTCTGAATGAATCAAATCAAATTCTGAATTAATTGAATCAAATTCTAAATGAATCAAATCAAATTCTGAAAGAATCGAATCAAATTATGAATAAATCAAATCAAATTCTGAAGGAATCGAATCAAATTCTGAAGGAATCAAATCAAATTCTAAATGAATCAAATCAAATTATGAATAAATCAAATCAAATTATGAATAAATAAAATCAAATTCTGAATGAATCAAACAAATTCTGAATGCATTGAATAAGAATCAAATTCTGAATGAATCAAATCAAATTCTAAATGAATCAAATCCAATTCTGAATAAATCAAATCAAATTCAGAATGAATCGAATCAAATTCAGAATGAATTAAATCAAATTATGTGACATGGATATGTAATGCCAGTATATTTCTAGGTCATCAATTTTATGTTGTTATGAGCAACAAAAATAAAGTTTTACACCAAGATTACCTGTATTTTTTGGTTCACAAATAATTCTTCTACAACTTTTCTGTCTCTCTCTACCAAACCAGCATGATGTATACCAATACCAAAGGCCAAAGTCAACTTCAAATTTGTGTCTTTGATACCAGTGATAATGTTTTCCATCTAAAAAGAGAAAGGGAAAGGTCATAATTCAAATCATTACCCTAATTATATAATAATTTCATGTTTCAATTGAAGGCTGACAGTGATCTCCATCTGAAAAAAGGGCAAGGTCAATTTCTGAAGATAACTCATGTATTATCTTTATCTGAAAAGTCAAATAAAACCTAACACTAACATATTCTTCATTGAATATAACTCATGGCACCTTAAATATCAGAAATGGATACATCTGGATACTGTAGGCTTCAGCCTATGAAACAATATTGGTGTAGTAATGATAATGAGATGTAATAATCTACAACATATTTCAGAAGCAGGTGATTTACAACATATGTTCAGCACTTCATCCTTTCTTAATGGTATAATTTTCTACCATGTTAGTAAGGTTGTTTATTTTCCTTATGTATTAATAAAGTCCTGGAGACAATGAAATAAGAAGGGTTATTTGGAAAAGTATGCATGCTTTAGGTAAATATAACTTAGTAAAATAATTTTGACTGTACAGCAGTTGAATTGTAGAGAGATATCTGATTTCAGTTAAAAGATTAATGTTTCAGTTAATTATAGTTTCACTGTAGGAAAGTATTATATGTTCCAATACGGGTTGTGACTATAACATTGATTGTGACTATACACCAGCTTTGTCTACTGAGTAAAATGAGGGGTGCTAGAGGAGCAGGAGTTGCTTACCCTTCCAGAGCACCTGAACTCACCCTGGTTTTTGTAGGGTTCGTGTCACTCTAGCTTTAGTTTTCAGTTTAGTGTTGTGTTCAATGTTTGTCTTTTGTTTCATTTTGTTGGCCATGGTCTTGTCTGTCTTCCGACTTCACAATTTCTGTCTGCCCTTATGGTATCTCTGAATTCCTTTTACAGATTGACTGTGCAGAAATCTTAAAATTCAATAATAGATATTTCACATAAATACAGAAATATAATGTTGCAATTAGACTTTACAGAAATATGTTTGTGACAGTTTTACCCTAGGAATGTATTATATTCCAGTTACAGATTGACTGTACAATTTATATCAGATTATTATATGACAGTACAGATTGTATCAGATTTCAGTTATAATTTGACTGTACAGAAATCTCATGTTTTAAGTAATAGTTTGATTGTAGGTGGTAAACATATTTCAGTTACATATTGACTGTAGTGAAATATCATAATTCGATTATAGATTGATATATCAAATACTGTACAAAAATCTCACATTGAATGACTGTACAAAATTCCCATTTCTGTTACAGAAAGACTACAGAAAATCTCATATTAGTGTGTCAGTTAAAGTTTGACTGAACATTTCTATTAAATTTCAGCCATATATTGACAGTATAGAAATATCATATTTTGACTATTGGCTGACTGTTCATAAAAAAATCACATTTCATTTATAGATTGATTTACAGAAATATCATATTTCAGTTCTGTAGAGAGATTTCACATTTTGTTATAGTTATAAGAAAAGGGGATTAAACTTCTTTACAGTCAAACTATAACTGAAAATTGTGATTCATTGTGTATTTTAGTACAGTCACTGCACCTTAAATATCATGCATCCATTAAAATTTGACTGTACAGTATATTTACCACATTTCCAGTTATAGTTCTGCTGTACAGAAATATCATCTCCCTAACCTATATCTATAACCAAATATGAAATCTGTTCACATAAAAGAAGGGAGATGTGGTAGGATTGTCCATGAAACAGCCATCCGGGAAATAACTGTCAAAATAAAGCTTCTGAGGGTCTCATTGGGCCTTCAACAATGAACAAGTCAATCTATAACAGTATCACATTTGAAGTTATCGTTTGACTGTACAGAAATATGATACTTCAGTTATAGTAATACTTTCAGAAGACTTTTCTTGTTAGGTTATGAGATTCCTTCCAAATTTGACTTGATTAGACACTTACCTGACTTTGACATCTTAATTTGGTAAATGGCCTCATGATGAAAGCTGCACACAGGACAGGTGTCTTACCCTTTAGGATCATCATGCCTAACTCCTGCAGTCTTACCCTTTAGGATCATCATGCCTAAATCCTGCAGTCTTACCATTTAGGATCACCATGCCTAACTCCTGCAATCTTACCTTTTAGGATCACCATGCATAACTCCTGCAGTCTTACCCTTTAGGACCACCATGCCTAACTCCTGCAGTCTTACTCTTTAGAACACCATGGCTAACTCCTGAAGTCTTACCCTTTAGGATCACCATGCCTAACTCCTGCAGTATTACCCTTTAGGATCACCATGCCTAACTGCTGCAGTCTTACCCTTTAGGATCACCATGCCTAACTCCTGCAGTCTTACCCTTTAGGATCACCATGCCTAAATCCTGCAGTCTTACCCTTTCGGATCACCATGCCTAACTCCTGCAGTCTTACCCTTTAGAACACCATGGCTAACTCCTGCAGTCTTACCCTTTAGGATCACCATGCCTAACTCCTGCAGTCTTACCCTTTAGGATCACCATGCCTAACTCCTGCAGTCTTACCCTTTAGGAATAATGTAATGTTGCTTAACATCCAGCAGCAAATATTTCATGCATATTCAGGACATGAGCATATTAATGATGAATGATGATGAATGAACCCTGCTTTGTGATAGACCTACCAGTTGAGCTGGATGTTTGCATGCTAGCTCACCAAAGCAACAGTCTCCATTAATACATGCCTTATCCAGACACATTATCCCAACTCTGGCCCGACAATTCTTTTCTCTCACTCCTATATGCTTCGTGTTTAGGGGAGAAGCAACAAATACCAATTTTAATGTCTTTGATGTGAGCAGGCCGGGAATCCAATCCATGACCTTCTGCACTCGAGGTGAGCAGCCTAACCATAACCTATCAGGAACCTGTAGTCAAGTCTTTGTCCTTGTTTAATTAGTCTTTTATTGTTGTTTGTTCACTATAGGTCAATTGTCATGTTTTATGAATAGTTTCACATTTTGCATTTCAGGAACTTTTACAGCTGCTGTTATGGTATGGACTCTGGTTCATTGTTGAAGGCCGCAATGGGACCTGTAGAAGTTTAAATTTGACTGTCATTTTGGTGGATGGCTGTCTCATGGACACATAAAACACTTAAGATGTGTTAACTTGTACCATTATTCAAACAGATCTTGCCCTTTATCTGAAATGTAAGTCACATTTCTGTAATGACTGCAATATAATGTATTTATCTGGTTTTATCACATTAAATAAAGAATGGACATGTAAATTGGGTCTAAAAACAAAAATAAACAGAAGATTTACAGCCATATGGTGTTACTAACATGTAATTTTGTCATTAATCCTTACTGAAGTGTTTGTATTTCATGTCAAAAGGAATTTTATGACTGGTTTTTAAAGATAAACAATTCGGAATTTTCACTTGAAAATGACTTGTGATTACAAATAAGAAACAAATAGAATCAATTTAAAATTTTTGCATGTCTGCATGACATACTGTAAATTTTACTGCTGCAATTGTTTTCCAGAATTTTAACATTTCTGTGCACATAAATTAAAATTGTCAATTGTATGAAATATATGACATCAGCAAAAAACTCAAATTGAAAGTATTTTATTAAAATTTATTTCTGACCATAATTGAAACGATCAAGCTTGAGATACCATAAAACATGTTATTCTATATAAGAATTGTGATGCAAAAAGTGATTTGTCCATAAAAAGCCTACTAATTATTACATTTGATATATTTTGTTTGGAACATTATTTAAAGTTGAAATTGCCCTCTAAACCTATTCATGGGAGATATAATTTACAAAGAATACACTGAAAAACTTCAAAAAGTGGAGTTAACCCATTAATTTTGTACAAAAATCTTTTTACATGTTTCAGGTCAAATATCCGGTGAAACATGTAGTTCCGCAAACATAAATGATTATTCTTTAGTTTGCACCTTAAAATAATTAAAAAATTAAATTTAAATTTTGGGAGTTGTCACATGAAATTTGCATGATTCAAATGTGAATTGCTTCTTAAATGTTGATATTTTCTTAGTAAAATGCTAGGCAGTTTTCCTTTTATTCATCCATATAAATGAGAAACTTAAAATGATAAGAAACATTTTAGTACAACTGTAACCTCATTATTCTTTACATGTGAAACACAGCTGAACAACAATTGCTTGAAATAGAATCGCTCCAACACTACGGTACCTCAGACCTCTTCCTCAATCTATTACGCTCCAACACTACGGTACCTCAGACCTCTTCCTCAATCTATGAGTCTTTTGGTCTTCTTTATAGGATTGAGAACCTTGATTA
This sequence comes from Geukensia granosissima, assembly GCA_032357055.1. Classification (NCBI taxonomy): domain Eukaryota; kingdom Metazoa; phylum Mollusca; class Bivalvia; order Mytilida; family Mytilidae; genus Geukensia; species Geukensia granosissima. The sequence continues at coordinate 9,522 of JAULBM010010741.1, forward strand.
TTCAAACAGTACCTTACCTCTAACACTTGTAATTTGGATTTTTTAACTACTAAAATAATGTAAGATAATTTTAATACATACTGAAGATATTTAAAAGCAGGGAAAGATCTAGAACCATTGACCCTAATATTCATAAATTTTCAAGGTTTGGTAATAAAATTCTGGTCTGGACCCCCTATTTAACTCAATATGACACTGGTCTCCCCTTACTGGAAAGTCAGATTATTAAAACAACTGAGGAAGTTTTGATAGAAAATACTGTGGCTGACACATCAGTCTAATGGAACACAATTATGTCAAAAGTCTGTACAATTCTTGAAGGAATTCAATTATTGTCTGTTAAAATGTTTCCTCATATCATAATTGACAGCTGATAAAGTAAAGTCCTTGGAAAATGGAATAGAAAATGTCATTCAAGGGTCAAGGAAATTGATTTTGTAGTCCATAAACCCCTAACTGATACTGGATATAAAGTCAATAAATGACTTTTTAAGTTCTTGCAGTAAAAATATAAGAGATTTTCTAAGAATAAAATTTTGTAGCAGAAACACTTAAGGGAAATCTGCCAATATCTAAAAAAAAATTTGGAGAGATTTTTTGGCTTAAGACATCTTGAAATTCGAAAAATTCTCTTGAGCAGCCTTTGCGTTTGAACTAAACCTTTATTTTTATAGCTTCCATGTTGTTTCAAAAGAATTATTTTATGTCCAGACAATTCAATTATTTATACAATAACAGGTACAAATGAAATTTTCTATTTGAGAGCTCCCATTGGAGGATAAGCCTCAAGAAATTTAAATAAGGAAAGCTGGTTGGTATGTCAGGGACGAATTAAAAATGTTTACACAACAAGTACTGAGAAAACCAGTACTGACAAAATGCAATTAAAGAATAGAGAACTGAACAAGAAGTCTTAGGTATCATGGTGTATGGACCAATCATATTGAACAAGAAGTCAGAGGTACCATGGGGAATGGACAAATCATATTAAACAAGAAGTCTTAGGTACCATGGTGAATGGACCAATCATATTGAACAAGAAGTCTTAGGTACCATGGTGAATGGACCAATCATATTGAAAAATAAGTCTTAGGTACCATGGTGTATGGACCAATCATACTGAACAAGAAGTCTAAGGTACCATGGTGTATGTACCAATCAGATTAAGCAAAAAGTCTGAGGTACAATGGTGTTTGGACAAATCATATTGAACAAGAAGTCTTAGGTACTACAGTGTTTGGACCAATTAGATTTAACAAGAAGTCTTAGGTATCACAGTTTTTGGACCAATTAGATTGAACAAGAAGTCAGAGGTACCATGTGTTTTGACCAATCAGATTGAACAAAAAGTCTTAGTTACCATGGTGTTTGGACCAATCAGACTGAACAAGAAGTCTTAGGTATCATGGTGTTTGGACCAATCAGACTGAACAAGAAGTCTAAGGTACCATGGTGTTTGGACCAATCAGATTGAACAAGAAGTCATGGGTACCACAGTGTTTGGACTAATCAGATTAAACAAGATGTCAGAGGTACCACAGTGTTCGGACCAAACAGATTGAACAAAAAGTCTTAGGTACCATGGTGTTTGGACCAATCAGACTGAACAATAAGTCTTAGGTACCATGGTGTTTGGACCAATCAGATTGAACAAGAAGTCAGAGGTACCAATCAGATTGAAGGAGAAGTCAGAGGTACCACAGTGTTTGGACCAATCAGATTGAAATAGAAGTCTGAGGTACCATGGTGTTTGGACCAATCAGACTGAACAAGAAGTCTTAGGTACCATGGTGTTTGGACCAATCAGACTGCACAAGAAATCTTATGTACCATGGTGTTTGGACCAATCAGATTGAACAAGAAGTCTTAGTTACCATGGTGTTTGGACCAATCAGACTGAACAAGAAGTCTTAGGTACCATGGTGTTTGGACCAATCAGATTAAATAAGAAGTCAGAGGTACCACAGTGTTTGGACCAATCAGACTGAACAGGAGATCTTATTAGAACAAAAGAAGAATAAACAAGACATACTGTGAGCAAAACTCACAAAGGATACCCCCCGCTCCCCTATTACTTAAGTTGAATAATCTACCCTTGGAATAAAGCACGATGAATGATCTTCCCATATGCAAATCTACACATTGTGTCTAAGCTTCATGTAAAGTTTC
>JAULBM010010752.1:0-11690 GCA_032357055.1 Geukensia granosissima
ATTGCCTAGTAGGGGCGCACAATATGTGCCATAACAAATTTACTTTATTTAATCATTTTTAGTTTTCAGTATTGTAAAATGCACAATATGTTTATTGAATATAGTTAACAAATTTATCACCTCGCTTTTAAAACACTTCAGTGTTTATTTTAGTCAGGTTAAGGTGGAAAGAACTAACAAATTGGGGTTTTGAAATTTCAGCTTTTCCAGTTTCTTCTTTATTTCTACTATTAAAATCTTAAATAATTTCTGTTCTGACGCTCAAATTTAAGTTAGTTGATTGTTTCGTGTATTATATATCAAATTTACATTTTATGACAATCATAAGTTTAATATCAACACATTTTTCATATAAATACTATAAATACCAAAAGAAAAGCTCAAAGCTTTGAAGGAAAGCCTATGTGGTCAAGCAGGCCGGCAGGCGATGAAAGCCAAAGATGTCATAGCAGCGTGAGTTCGAATCCCATTGAGGGAGTGACAAAACGTTGCAGGTGAAATGAAGCATCAGATGATACAAGGTTAACATGAAATCAATTATAAACGTCTAACAGTGTTAAGGATAAATTTTGTACCTGCAAATTTTTGGCCTTCCCTTAGTTGGATTCGAACTCGCGCTACTGTGACATATCTGGCTTCCGTCGCCTGCACTGTGTCCAGCGCCCTAGACCACTCGGCAACCTAGCTATATAAAAATATAGCTTTCGGTGGCCGGGTGATGACTTTCCACGTCAGCGTATCTAGAGATAGAGCACAGTACATGATGTATTTTTGCGTGTAGACGGTATTTTTCATTTTTGAAGGCAAATTATCCCAGCTTTTCGTGTATATTGTAAAGGATCTCGTATTTCTACTCGATACAGCCAAAACAAATCTATTTCTACAAACGTCTAACATTCTTACAACAATATACTTCCCCCCACGGATCTCTGAAGCATCAGAACATGAAATAAATTATAAACGTTTGAAAATTAAACTAACAGTGTTAGGGATAAATATTGTACCTGCAAATATTTGTCCTCCCCTCAGTGGGATTAGGACTGACGCTGCTGTGACATGTCTGGTTTCCATCGCCTGCACTGTGTCCAGCCCCCTAGACCACTCAGTCACCTAAGTTATATAAAATATAGCTTTCGGTGACCGGGTGATACCTTTCCATGTCGGCGTATCTAGAGATAGAGCACAGTACATTATGTATTGTTGTGTGTAGATGTTTTTTTTTTCATTTCTGCAGGCATATTATTCCAGATTTTCGTGTATATTGTATAGAATCTCGTTTTTCTACTCGATACAGCCACAACAAATCAATTTATACAAACGTCGTACATTTGTGACAAATCTACAATATACTTCCCCCACCGGATCTCTGAAGCATCAGATGATACATTGTTAACATGAAATCAATTATAAACGTCTGAAAATTAACGTAACAGTGTTAAGGATAAATTTTGTACCTGAAATTATTTGTCCTTCCCTCAGTGGGATTCGAACTCACGCTGCTGCGACATTTCTGTCTTTCATCGCCTGCACTGTGTCCAGCACTATAGACCACTCGGCCACCTGGTGACCAGGTGATACCTTTCCACGTCGGCGTATCTAGAGATAGAGCACAGTACATGATGTATTGTTGCGTGTAGATGGTATTTTTCATTTTTGCAGGCAAATTATCCCAGCTTTTCATGTATATTGTTAAAGATCTCGTATTTCTACTCGATACAGCCAAAACAAATCAATTCATACAAACGTCTTCCATTTGTGACAACTCCACAATATACTTAACCTTGTATCAGCTGATGATTAAGAGATCTGGTGATGGAAGTATATTGTAGTGTTGTCACAAATGTAACGCGTTTGTATAAATTGATTTGTTGTTGTGTATCGAGTAGAAATACAACATCCTTTACAATATACACGAAAAGCTAGGATAATTTGCCTGCAAAAAGAAAAAATACCCTCTACACGCAACAATACATCATGTTCTTTCTTTATCTCTAGATACGCCGACACGGAAAGGTATCACTCGGTCACCGAAAACTATATATTATATAGCCTAGGTGGCCGAGTAGTCTAGGGCGCTGGACACAGTGCAGGCGATGGTGCCAGAAATGTCACAGCAGCGTGAGTTCAAATCCCACTGAGGGAAGGACAAATATTTGCAGGTACAACATGTATTTCTTTACACACTTCATTACACTGTCAGGTTAATTTTCAGACGTTTATAATTTATTTCATGTAAACCTTGTATCATCTGATGCTTCAGAGATCCGGTGGGGGAAGGATATTGTAGAGTTGTCGCAAATGTAAGACGTTTGTATAAATTGATTTTTTGGCTGTATCGAGTAGAAATACGAGATCCTTTACAATATACACGAAAAATTTGGAAAATTTGCCCTCAGAAATGAAAAAAAAACATCTACACACAACAATACATTATGTACTGTGCTCTATCTCTAGATACGCCGACGTGGAAAGGTATCAAACCGTCACCGAAAGCTATATTTTATATAGCCTAGGTGGCTGAGTGATCTAGGGCGGTGGACACAGTGCAGGCGATGGAAGACAGAGATGTCACAGCAGCGTGAGTTCTAGTCCCCCTGACGGAAGCACGAAGGTACAAAATTTATCCCTAACACTGTCAGGTTAATTTTCAGCCGTTTATAATTGATTTCATGTTAACCTTGTATCATCTGATGCTTCAGAGATCCGATGGGAAAAATATGTTGTAGACTTTTCACGATTGTAAGACGTTTGCATGAAATGATTTGTTGTGGCTGTATCGAGTAAAACGAGATCCTTTACAATATACACTAAAAGCTGGGATAATTTGCCCGTAAAAATAGAAAATACCATCTACACGCAACAATACATCATTCACTGTGCTCTATCTCTTGATACGCCGACGTGGAAAGGTATCACCCGACCACCGAAAGCTATATTTTACATAGCCTAGGTGGCCGTGTTTCTTGCGCGCTGAAAACAGTGCAGGCGATGGAAGCCGGAGATGTCACAGCAGCATGAGTTCGAATCCCACTGAGAGAAGGACAAATATTTGCTGGTACGAAAGTTATCCCTAACACTGTTAGGTTAGTTTTCAGACGTTTATAATTGATCAAATGTTAATCTTGTATCCTCTGATACTTCAGAGATCCAGTGATGGAAGTATAATGTAGAGTTGTCACAAATGTAAGACGTTTGTATTAATTGATTTGTTGTGGCTAAATCGAGTAGAAATACGAGATCCTTTACAATGTACACGAAAAGCTGGGATAATTTGACGGCAAAAATAAAAAAATACCATCTACACGCAACAACGCATCATGTACTGTGCTCTATCTCTAGATACGCCCACGTGGAAAGGTATCCCCCGGTCACCGGAAGCTATATTTTATATAGCCTAGGTGGCCGAGTGGTCTAGGGCACTGGAAGCCAGAGATGTCACATCAGCGTGAGTTCGAATCCCACTGAGGGAAGGACAAAAATTTGCAGGTAGAAAATTAATCCCTAACGCTGTTAGGTTAATTCCAGACTTTTATATTTCGTGTTAATCTTGTAACATCTGATGCTTCAGAGATCCGGTGGGAGAAGGATATTGTAGAGTTGTCGCAAATGTAAGACGTTTGTATAAATTGATTTGTTGTGGCTGTATCAAGTAGAAATACGAGATCCTTTACAATATACACGACAAGCTGGGATAATTTGCCTGCAAAAATAAAAAATACCATCTACACGCATCAATACATCATGGACTGTGCTCTATCTCTAGATACGCCGACGTGGAAAGGTATCACCCGGTCTCCGAAAGCTATATTTTATATAGCCTAGGTGGCCGAGGGGTTTTGGGCACTGGACACAGTGCAGGCGATGGAAGCCAGAGATGTCAGAGCAGCGTGAGTTCGAATCCCACTGAGGAGAGGAAAAATATTTGCAGGTACAAAATTTATCCTTAACGCTGTTAGGTTAATTTTCAGACTTTTATAATTGATTTCGTGTTAAGCTTGTATCACCTGATGCTTCAGAGATCCGGTGGGGGAAGTATATTGTAGAGTTGTCACAAATGTAAGACGTTTATATATATATATATATATATCATAGTTTTGCCGTCTAAATTATGTTTACGTCGTATATTTTCTTATTTGTAATCTTATGGACGTTGGACTATCACTCCAGTATTGTAATGGTCGTTCGCCTCATTTTTTGTGTCTTCATTGCTGTATGAAGTCGTGAATTAATTCAACTGCCCGTTTGACGTCCAAATCACATCTCTTTCTTTTGTGCTCTTTCTTCTATCTTCTTAATGCTCTGCCCGTTGACGTCCAAAATGTTTTTCTTTCTTGTATTATATAAGTGCACACTTCGCCTATACTCTTTAGAGGTCAAAATTAATGGTAACTCTTAACTTTTCTACTGAGAAATACACGTCTTTTTTTTATCTCCTGTCGGTTTGAAGTATAATTAGTTTTAATTTTAACTATCTCTTTAAAAAGTTGTTATGTTGAAATGGTTATCATTAAAAAATTTTTACTTTCCTATTAAATCAAATTTTATTATTGAAACTTTTTTCCAGACAACAACGAGACAACATTGTGTTAGCAACCAAAGTCCGATTTCAAGCAGGAATGGAGCCAAACAGCGTTGGACTAAGCAGACGACACATCATTAAGAGTTGTGAAGATAGTTTAGAACGTCTACAGACTGACTATATTGACTTATTTCAGGTTTGCAACATCTTAAGAACTTTACCTTCCAACACCATTAACTATTTTTGGACACGGAAACCATGTCAGTTGAAGGCATGCCCGAGTCAAGAATATGAAGTAAAATCGTAAAATGTAGACGGTTAGACAAAACATTACATTTCAAAGTGGTTATGACACCAGCAAATTGTTTTTCTTACAACCCTCCAATTAGGAACTTATAGTGTGAATGTCGTCTATTCGATTGCACCTCTGACCCTATTCGGTTACGCCTCCGAGTGGCCGTCTCTGTGCTTGAAACACTTTAAACTAGCAATTGATATACCCTGCATTGTTGAGGGCACGGAATAAAAAAGGGTAAAAAGATAACGTAAAAAAATTTAAGTAGAGAACAAAATATATATCAAAATCTTCGACACCAAAGGTTTTTATCATGGGCCAGTATAAGAAAGAATGGTTAATCAATGAATAAAACCGAAACTTCACACCACATTTTCATTTTAGACCCATCTTTGGGACGATGCTACACCAATCGAGGAGACCATGAGGGCCCTGGACGATTTGGTGCGATGTGGGAAAGTTCGATATATTGGAGCCTGTAATTTAGTCGGTTGGCAGATGCAGAAAGTTGTGGACCTTACCAAATACATGGGACTGTCACAACTGATCAGTTTACAGGTATTTTAAGAAAACATGGACCTGCACAATAAAATAGTTTCAATAGTTATAGTAACAGACGTTGTTGATTATCTATGCACTTATATACAAGAGAGTAAGACAGTTCGATAAAAAATCTCTAAGGGGTAGCCTTCATGGTATAACAGGGACGTTGTTAGACAAAAGAAATTTCGATAATCGAGAGAGACTTAAAATTTCGAGCCTTAGTGAGAAAGGTTTAACTGTCGATATTGTATGGAAAATACGAATATCGATGTTTTAACATTTCATATTTATATCTCTTAATCCTCAATGTCAGAGTTTTTGTGAAAGTAAGTTATGTTATTGTCTGAAACCCTTGCTCAATTGCGAAGTCGTCAATCAATGTCATTGACAACCGGAAGAGAGGCCGCATATATATGATTACACGGCAATACGATGTACAGGATGCTTACGATCCGGGGTATTTGATCGTATAAACAAGCTTAAAGAGGTGTTCGCGTCATGTTAATTTTGTTAACTTTTTGTTGTTTAACCTTTTGGTTTGTATTAAATTTGTGTTTATCTTATCACACCTATTCCCATTTCATCTCTTAAATCATTGATGGAAAGAAGAGAAATAAATTATTGGTTCCATTAAATACATATATTGGTTCCATTAATTACAAATATTGGTTCCATTATGGTGGAAACTTATATTGCTGTTTTTCAGCAATAATATAAAAACCGGAACTTTTTTCATTTCAGCAACAGTATAATCTCCTATGTCGTCATCCAGAATTTGAAGAATTTCAAGTCTGCAAAAACGATGGTCTTGGAGTTCTGCCTTGGAGTCCATTAAAAGGGTATGCCATACGGTGCAATTTTTCGTAAAACGGTTACTAGGCAGATTTTATTGAATTTTGGTTTCTTACAAAGTAAAGCTCTGTGGAATGTTTCATTTAATTAAAACTGGACTACATCACTTGTCAAAGCATCGAAATCTAGTCGGCTTCGCAATTAAGGCTTTTTCAGAAAACACGAAATTCCACGCCTTGCGACGAATTATGTTTCATCCCGAATTAATTTCAACGTTTTAAAATAATTTTCCTGGAATCTTAATGTAACATATGTATTACAGTGGTCTTCTGACTGGAAAGTACAAGAAAGATAAAAAACTTGACCCAAGTACTGGTCGAATAGCCCATATTGCTAAAGATGAGACCAAGGCTATGCAGTCTGCTCCGGCCTGGAGTAAATATGTCGATGATGAAAGCTACTGGAGTCTTCTGTCAGCTATGGAAGAAATTGGAAAAACTCATGGTAATAAACCTTTATAGAAACTGTAATCATTTTTACTTAGGGAACAACTATAAAAAGACAGGATGCAATTCTCCAATATTCAAAACAAAAATGCTGTGAAAAAAGGGTTCAAAGCTATATTCGACAACCCTCCCCCCAAAAGAGAAATTAAATGGTTGCTAACTTTATCGAGTGAAGGAAACGGTCTTAGAATTTCTGCAAACCGAGGATAATCAATGTTGTTATAAATACGGTAGGATAAGTCAGTTTTATCAACATTAGGTTATTTCATAAATTCATATGACTTGGTAACATACATCAAATTCACTTAAACGCTTGAGTGAAAAAAGTAAATACTCAAAGACATCATTTTGGAGTTATTAATTTCTTAATTTGTTTTCCTACCAGGAAAGTCGATCGCACAGGTGGCTCTACGTTGGACATTACAAAAGGATGTAGTGGCTTCTGTAATTATTGGTGCCACATCCAACAAACAACTTGAAGATAACATGGCGGCAGGGAAAGGCTGGAGTCTGTCCGAAGATGAGGTAAATAAGAAATATTTTTACATGATTTCTTAAACCCCTCTTATGTCCCTGTCACACATATTGTGGCATGGTCATTATTTGGTCAGCACACATAATTATCATAGATTATACTAATGATTATTGCTGACACTCAAATGTGATTCTTGAGGAACACCGTAGAGTTGTAATAACATGTAAAGGTTTACCAAAATATTCAGAAACCATAAAGCGATGTTTGACTGAAATTAATATGAGACGTTGTTTCGACTTTGTGAGAAAGTTGCAAGTGGTTGTGGGTTATGTTTCAAATATAGAACGATACACACGTACTTTAGTAGAATGATTAGTTTGTGATTATTCTGTTATATTTTATATGGATTATAAATATGAATATTAAAGATGTGAACTTTGAATATTCTTCTTGCTGGCTCCCTATGTTTAGGGGTAAATTACAGTTTAGACACTATCATGCATATTGACAGGACGATCCCGGACTTATATACATCTAATAAACAATGAAACAAGCCCGGCACATCATTGTAATTGTGCAACTATTGGGTTTATCAGGTATTTCTAGAGCTGTGATCTGTGAGACAATTTGAAACAAACATTTATCTCAGATCAACACCAAATTCACAAACTTGCTTTCCTCATCAAATCATTTTATAGTTACGAATTTGATCACTGGTGACAGTTTCTGAAATATATGCGGTTCCCTTTGAATTTCCGACCCCGTTTATAATTCAGATGCATGTCTTTACGTACGATTTAAGCTAATGAGAATTTTGTAAAGAACGAAAGTAATAACATCCGTCAACAAATATTGTTTAAAACAAACTCTACTTGTGAGTTCTTAAGTTTCAATCACTTGTTATTTTATGTTGCTTGTGGTGTTTGATGGTTATTACCGTCTTACACAGAACTAGCATTGATGTAGACAAGTTGATATTTTGTTGATATAGTTTGGTCAGGAGACGTGGTTATGTTGATGTAGCTTGGTCGACTTTGTGTCGTTGTTTCAATATGGCGTCGACTTGTTTGCTTTCTATAATTTGTTGGTTTGATCATTACCCTATCACATCACATTGTACTATTCAGTCGAATTTTCCTGTTCGACAGCACGTGTTGCTGCTTTGAGGACAGCTGCGTGACTGTGAATGACGGATGATGATTGTATGTTGCTGGTCATTTCACGTGAAGTATACTTGTAGTCACACAGCACACGGTCGTACTGATGTTACATGTCCAGATGTGAATAGAAATTCATCATTGAAGTTATTTCAATATGTTTTTTTCTAAATGCAGTACAAGTGCACTTAATATTTTTGAGATGACAGCTTCATAACAGTGACTGTATAGTTCGTGTAAATTTACTTTAAAGTAATAAAAAAAATGCCGAGGTTATTTATCTTCAGAATCATAAGTGCCACTCAGACCCAAACATAGAGAATAACAAATTACAAGGTCATTGACAGAATTTCTTCTCATTAGATAAATACACTTTATTCTGTGTTGTTTCTGCTTACAGAAAAGGCTGAAACTATAGACTGTCATCAGTCGGTATCACTCTTCTCTTATTCATTCTTGAGATGAAGCATTTCATACACAACATTTCGTTGCTCAGTGAAACCCAGTCCCACTTGCAGATTTTTTTGTACAACTGTTGAAAGTGGATGCCTATAAAGTCGATGAAATTGATGAAGTTATTGGGTATAATACAATGACGTGTGCGAGTTTTTATTCTTGAAAAATTGTTTTCGAGGGAGTGGTTGGCTATGGATCTCCTAAAAAAAACAACGATTGCAATTTTTGTAACATGCACATACCTTCCATTTTCCTACGTTGTTTGCTTCCGAAAGTGTATCCGATTGATGATAGCCGACATGCCTCTTTTGTCGTTATTTCCGCATTTGCCCTGCTTCATGGGAGCAGGCACTACACGTTCCCGTAGAAGACCATGCCCTAAGTCGGTTTGTCATATCAAATACCATTAAAAACCACTGGCCTCGGCGATTGACCAGTTCACCAAAGCTGATATCTATAAACTGCTTATCAGACGCGTGTCTGTCATACTCTTGAGTGGCAATCGACATAAATCAAATGGTTTATCAAACCAGAGGCTCCCAGGAGCCTGTGATCGTTCACCTGGCTAAAAGTTGCCGAATCAGAGTTAATGTGAACAAAGATTTAACACATTGCTTGATAATTGTCTGTTTGTTTTTCAACATAAAAGTAGTCCAATACTGGTTTCTGAAAAGAAGATGAAAATAAGAAATTCCCATAGGGTCCAATTTTACACTAAGTTTCCTCATGGCGGCCATTTTGAATTTCCATCAGCATCAATTTCACAAATCTGGCAAAGGACCACCTGCTTAACATTTCTGTCAAGTTCGGTTAAAATCTGTTCAGTAGTCTCAGAGAAGAAGATGAAAATATGAAAAGTTGACAGACGACGACGGACGCAAAGTGATGACAATAGCTCACATGGCCCTTTGGGCCAGGCAAGATAATAATTCTTAGAACCATACAGGCTTGATTTCTGAATCATATAATTTAAGATAAATTCTGCATTTTAAGACAGTTTTTGTTCTTGGTCATACAGGTGAACTTTTTACAGAAGGTTACATGTAAAAGTGTTACAAGTGGTCATAACTTATATTTATTGGTAATGCAGGACTTGGGAGTTATTGAAACTCTTACAACAAATCAAACTTTTTTTTATATATTTTATGCAATTTGACATTTATAAATATATATATAAAAATTAGTGATAAGTTTTGAATGGCTTTCTGTTTTCTTAACCAAAAACTGTCACAAAAACTAGAATTTTTCCACCATCAAATCAATAATAAAAAATAATTTAATCTAAAGGTAAAATAATAAGGCCTAAAAAATCTGTTTCCTGAAAGAAGCTAAGTTGTTTTTCTATGTCATATTTTACTATTTCTGACAAACTTAACAATCAGCAAAAATTTTGAAGCCTTATCGTACCTATTGCTTTGTAAGTTTCAAATTTGTTTGGGCTTGATTTACAGTTCAATTAAATTTTTTATAATGCTTATATATTTTGTCACTATATCAATCTAATTTAAATGAGGTCTCCCCACTTCACTTCTTCAAAAAAAAGGATAAAAGGGCAACAAGTGCAAAGACCTTATTTTAATAAAATTTCATGAATATGAGTATGTGTTTCTAAAGACAAATTTTATCAGTTACAACATGTTCAATATCCCCTGGTATAGACAAATATAGCATAACATACTAACATTTTTATGAAGTCACACACATTGATAATAGAGAAATAAAATGGTTTTAAAAATATGTAAGGTTAATCTAACTGCTTGATCTGAAACTGGAATTTATTTATCTACATCATTTATAGCTTATTATATTTTCACATCATAAAATTTATACAACATTATCTTTTTTTTCTGTGTATGGTCATGAACTTTGGATAGAAATTTTTTATGAAAAGACATATTTCCACATCATCAAAAATTGTGTAGATTTTATTTGACATTAGTTTCCAGTGTTGGTTTAATTGTAGGTGGAATAATTTTTCTCACAACTGACAAACCATGAAACTGCATATTGGGTTGATTCAAGTTAAAAAGATATAAACCAAAAAATTAACAACTAGCTCATAAAGGCTACATAAAAATGAATTTTATGTTAAATAAAAAAACAGAATTTATTAACCAACAAATATTTCCTGTTGACCTATATATAATATGATAAAGTTGAATGTGACAAAAATTAATTTAGTAATAATCTTATATTTCTTATTTTTTTCACTATAAATTGTTAAAGTTAATTCATACTTATAAAAACATACATAAGAAAAAATATAAATGTGACAAGACCATAATACTGTATATTATAATATTGGATAGAGGGTTAATATATATTAAACAGGAGAAATGTGCATATTATCAATAATTGTGGACACTGAAATGTCTTGCCTGTATACACAGCTTTGACACTATAACTACATGTATGTGGACACGCCCAGTCTTAACTAAGGTTATATTTAAAGAAAGAATGTGGAATATATGCTGAAAAGATAGTATAATCCACTTATAACATACCTTTATAACAAATATTCAATGGGTAAATTTACTGTGTGTAAAGGGTTTTTCTGGATTTACCTTCATCAGACATGTTAGGGGCCAAAAACAGGAAGATCAGTAAAATGTTTTAACTTTCTAGATACATTCATGGACCAAATGAAATATACAATTCACGACATAATGAACATCAATAGGCCAAAAGTAAAGACAGCAATCAAGTCATTTGACAATTTATAATGTTGGAAATTTCCAACATACATGGACATTCCAGTATCTGAAAAATAAATACGAGCATTCTTCTCAAACAGGGGGGCTTTTTAATACCTCTAAACAACACAAGAGAAACCAGAGGCTCCCAGAAGCCTGTGATCGCTCACCTGGCTAAGAGTTGCCGAATCAAAGTTAATGTGAACAAAGATTTAACACATTGCTTGATAATTGTCTGCTTGTTTTTCAACATA
>JAULBM010010763.1:0-11690 GCA_032357055.1 Geukensia granosissima
TAATTAGTTTTGATATTTTTATCTAGTAGTAAAGTGATGCTTTCTATATCATGTTACATATGTTTCTTGTAGAATTTAATTTATGGTTTGTTTTCATTTTTGTTATGTATTTAAAGTTGGGAGAATTTTAGGAGGATTATGAGGATATAGGTTATTAGTTATAACACAGGACCCTGTTATGTTTTTTAGAGATATTAAGGAGATTATTTTTAGTTGCAGTGATTTAAGAGAAATGGTTAAACAATAAATGTAAAGTTAAACAGATGCCAACCGAAATTCTATAAGTTTTCTAGTTTTTATGGCTTTCTATGAAGAATTATATCTCTATGTATTCATGTACCACCTCTATCATTTATCTAGATTTTATAAGGGGTAGTCATTGGAAATAAAAGTTTTCCAAAAATATTTGAAGGTTATTGTTTAATACCATACTATTACCCATACTACCAATTCATACCATGGTATGTCAAAATGTATTATACCACCAAACCATACCATGATACCATGTTTCCATACCATGGTATAGTAGTTTTTGTACCATACCATCATACCATACCACATACAATACCATCATACCATACTGTATTTTACAGTATGCCTAATTCAACATGGGTAATTTTGTATTTTGCTGTCATTTTAAATTCAATAAACTAGATTATCTTGACGTTAGCTAATCTAGCCTTACAAACTAATGAGAATAATTGAAAGATTTCCGTATCGTCTGTGTCTTGTTGGTTTCCAGGGAATAATTATAAACAATATTCATCTTTATTTTATGTGATAATATTCAGAAGAAGATTCTGACAGCAAATCTGTTAATCCCAAGATAAAGCTGCCAATGTTTCGTGTTTTGGTGTCAGCAATGAAATGCATAAACATTATTGGTAACACAAACATCTACGCTCAATATAAATTCGATGTTTCTAAATTGGTGTTCCTTTAATTAAAAATAAAGTAAATTGTAATCTATTTAATGTAAATGTTGGAAAATGACAAAATTAAACAAACTGAAGGAAGTGATTGGTGATACCGTTTTAATTAACTTAATGGCAAATCACAGCTACATGTAATCCATCGTTGTGGACATTGGTGCCGGATGTGTTAACCTAGGAACTTTACAATATGTATCTGCATACTCAGTGTGGTTTCCAATCAAATATAAGATTATTACTTGGAGTTTTATCCGGAAACCCACAAGATATTTAATGGTTCTGATATCAGACTTAAATCCACATTTCATCTAAATATGCGACGCCATTTTCAACTTTTACTTTGAAAGATGATTTGAAGTTGCCTGAATTATTAGCCGCGAATCAACATCTTTGTAAAACTTTAATTTGTTGTTAAACATACATGTGACCTTCAACTGTGAAATAATTTCTTGTAAATTCGTAACCACATTTTAAATGCAAAGTTTGTTTTGTTATATATGTGTGAATCAACAACTTTACTTGCCCAAGCAAATAAGAAATGAAGATATATTACCCAATAATAGTACCTACGAAACAATTTCGACTTTTTCTATAAATGTAAACTTTGTTCCTACATGTTAGTCTTGACTAATGAACCTATGATAGAGTTAGGAAATTGATTACTACTCGCATTTGGATTCAGGGCACAGGGGTAGTCTCCAGGGCTCGTGCCACAGAGCTGACCCAGCACGACCCCCAGGAGAGGATAGAGGAAGTCTTCTTGTTGTGGGCTTCTATGTCATAATATGGAAAGCCTGACCATGGACCATAGTAGGTGACGTATGTGGAGAAAGCCACATTCCATGCAAGTAAAAGAACCCTTTGAAAAAAACAGAAGGCTAATGCCGCTACAAAATGTTAAATTTTTCGTCCCTACCCATCACTCCCATTTTTTCAGTGGCTGTCAAAAGCCGTGGCCCTATTGTGTCCCACCAGACCCCCACTTTTGATCATTTTGATAATTGTTGGACTTGTTTTCCTCCTGAATATGCATGAAATATTTGCCACTTGACTGGAAGTTAGGCCACCAACAATCAATCAATCACATTTGGATTTACTTAAACAAAAGTCAAATATACCTATACAGTTTGTATCATTCATCAGTACCGGTAAATGCAGGAATATTCTACCACGTTAATTTGGTTTTATTTACAAAAAAGTATCCAATACACGACAGAAGTAGAAGGTTAGCAGTAAAATCATATATACATGATATACAGTCCGCCAAAAGTTAAGCATGACCAAAGTATTTTCCAATATATTTTTCTAATAAGGCAATTCAGTAAACATTTAATACATGTACATGAAATTGGCCATCATTACCTTTATGAAAAATACAGGTAAGGTGTCAATCGATAATTCATTGAACATTTAAATCAGTTTCAAAAACCTGTTTTGCCCAAATCATGCTTTCAAATTTAACACAAAATAGTTTTGACTGATTACACGTACATCTTTCCTTTAATGGTTCTTTGAAAAAGCTTTTTGAAATGGTAAGACAAAAAATGAGTATCGCCGAATGCTGGCAAGCGGTTGGCAGGAACAGCGCCGGCCTAAGTATTCGCCGAATAGCAGCAAATTTTGGAGTTAACAATTTTGTGATTAGCAGACTTTTAGCACGCCATAGCCACACATAAACCGTCAAAGAACTGTTGATCGCAGGCTGCATAGTTTTCGTTTGCGTGCTCGAAGACCAGTGAAACGCCCAGAATTAACTCGTAGGCACCGCCAGGCACGCCTACAGTGGTCTAGACTCCATCGTCACCTGAATCTACGGAGTTGGAAGCGAATTTATTGGTCCGATGAAATCCAGTTCTTTTTGAAGCATTTGAACGGTCGAATTCGTGTTTCGAGGGAACGGAACACAGCAATAAACAGCAACAACGTTCATGGAACTACGGATCGCTTTTATCGCCAAATGGCAGAGGTTTTTACAGTATAGGCTTCGGCGTTAGATCAGGGGAATGAGGAGGCGTGTTGAACATTAACACCGGAAGCGCAGAGATTATACATGTACCAGATACTGACGATCTTAACGTTAAATGACTGTTTATGTTCTCATAATTCATCTGAATAAAAGTTATACTTGTTTCATTTTAAAAAGAGTGTAAAAAAATCTCAAAGTGAAACTTAAAATCGTCCTTTGTGTTGATTTTCCGCCCTTTTTTGATTTGGTCAATATGTACCCTAAATGCCCTTAGTCAATTCGGATCACTGATTTATTAAAGGGTGTTGATTTATATTTTAATAAAGAAATAAATGTTACCACCAAATTAAGCGGCGTAACCATTTTTGTCTGTCGAAAAAAAAATATTATCAAAAGCAAGGTGATGTTTAACTTTTGGCGGACAGTATATACTTTAATATACAAAGCAATAAAAATGATGATTTTTTCTGTTTTAGGCTGGTCAGTTTTCTGAAGAAACGATTAGTGGTAAGTCTGTTAATGTAAAGTATCTATCGAATGCCAAAATCATAAATTTTAGCAAAATTCAAATTCAAAATCTTTGTGTTACTATGAACTACTTACATTGTTATACATGTATATTATGTTATTATTTGACCACAACTGTACTGTAAAAATCTTATAGACGGTAAATATAACTAAAAATGAGAGAATTTGAGTTGATTTATAGATCTCTGCTTAAATGTTAGGGGGTGGCATTGCAGCCTTATGTAGGAAAGGAAGAATTTAATAGACAAACAAAAATAATGTGTAGACCATGTGAAAGGACAGTAACGGTTCAACATTGTTTTCCATTGCCGAAATGCAGTAAAATGAGGTCGATAAAGTTATTTTTGCAACATGCCGTTCCCGGACCACTCAAAATGAGATGAAACAAAAGTTACATGTATATTTAATGTGCTCCTAATGTTATACATGTATATTCTGAAAACGGTAGTCTTCATTACCTCCTTCTGATTAGGGGTTACAGGGGGGTGCGCACTTCGTATACAGAGGTATGTCATGGGATAGGGGCGTGCTTCTGAAGTAGATGTTTTTCAAGTTATATTTGATAAGGTATAAAATTCATAGTGACATTTGTCATAACTATATTGTCGAACGAAATCAGGTTTACTGGTGCCGTTATTAACATTTGCTTATCAATAAATATTCAGTTTTTATTATATCATCACTATAAGTTTTCTGCTTCTTAGAAAATTGGTGAAGGCATCTTTGTTATTTGTGTTAATTGATGCAATTACTGTCATATTGCAGATTGGCGAGAATCATTTTCTCTCTTTGATAAGAACAAAGACGGTGTAATATGCTGTAGTGAGTTGGGAAGTGTTATGAGGTCAATTGGCCAAGCACCGACAAATGATGATGTAAAGAAAATGATAAGAGATGCAGACAAAGACGGTAGGGGCCGTCTTGAACTTACAGTGAGATGCGAGTTTTTACTCCGTGTTGAAGGCCTCGCTGTAACTATGAGATGAAGAACAGCAATCAAAGCGCTGTTCCTTTGCTTGGAATTTACTTTTACATATGAGATTTTTGTGTCATGAATATTTACACCATATCCCTCTTTTTTCTATTAAAGGAATTAATTATTTCCAGGGGAGGAAACTCCAATTACTTTATTTTATAAAGGAATTGACTATGGAATTATAGATTTAATAATATAGCAAGGAAATGGGGCCGGCTATCCTAACTTTTTTTTTATTTTCTGATAAAAGCTATCTTTTACTGTTCAATTATATAATTATATTGTGTTATGTCCTCTAAATCAAGAAAAATGTAGCTTTTCCTTATATAATAATTGAAAATGGAGGATTTAGCTCACGCCTTGCTTTGAAACGAGTTCGGTGACATATATACACTTGATGATAAAGACATTTTTGATAGCACAATATAGTTTATCTTTTGATAAAATATACACTTCGACCAAAGTTAAGCGCCACCTTATTTATATTGTAAATATCTTTTTTTAAATTTATATTTATAGCATGTGGTTTTGCGGCCACAAATTTGTCAACATAAACTTCAATTTGATATGCGATACGTCATCAATCGATTATTTTGTTTTGTGTAAAACCGGTTTTCAGTTAGTGTGATACGTAATTACACAAGGCATGTTTGTCAAATTTAAGTTGTAGAAGTTTACATTGTGCATATTTGCTGGAAAAGTAATGGTTATGCGAACATTGAGTATAGCGGAAAGATGGCAAGCAGTTGCCATGTCACAGACGGGTTTAAAGTTAAAAAGTAGTCCTATTGCGACGAGGAATTTCGATTATCTTGACCGAAAGTATCATTGCTGGCTGTTACCAGTTTATTGGAAGTAACAATCTAGCTGCCCCGGCCTTTTGTTCATACAAAAATCTGTTCAGACAGAGATACGTTGCTTCTCGCTGAAAGTCATTACTCCAGAAACTTTAGGTCGACACCACAATCTTGTCGGCCGTATGGAATATCCGTTTCACAGTTGAAAACAGACGTTTTCTGGTTAAGGTGCGAAGTTAATCAAAAATACCCTTTATAACATTCCCATCCTAGAGGTTGTGATCCCATGAAACCTTCGCCTTTACCCTGAAATGACTAATTGCTGTGTGTGTCGATGTTCCCATTTTTCTGGCCCTTTGGTGTACTTTTTTTCTTCCTAATGAGTTAAATGCCTCCTATATTAACTTTACTTCGTAGAATGTCTTTTTTGGCAATTTCATCCTTCATCTTAGAAATTTTTAAAGAAAAGCTATTGACCATTTGATTGAATAAATTGTCGCAATAAAGTGAGAAAGATATGGAGCAATAACATGCTTAGTTATGCATTACTCTATTTGTATTCTTCAGGTCCATATGTAAAACCCCGTGAAGATAGTTATCTCCGTTTTACATTGCAAATCTCAAAGAGACTTTTTTGCTCCACATTCATGTACCATTGAAAACAAGATAAAAACGAAGATAGTTACAGTAAAGACTCGTAAAGATACATCTTTTTTTGAAATTTGTTGAAAATTAATAAATGATAATGCCGTTTACTTTTGAAAAAGGAGTTCTATAAACTTAGGTTAACAGACAGAATAAAAGTCAAAGTTATTTCATGTTTGTTCCGACGCGTGGTTTCATTCAGCGACTTCATCATTGGAGGACGTTATGTGTTATATTTAGGTGGTGTGCCTGATATGGTTTAACTCTCAGTGTGTGCAAAAACGTTACCAACAAATTAAGATATAGTTCATAAAATACTTTTTATAGTACATTAAATTGAACACGATACAAGGGTAAGATTTTATAAAAACTGTGCATGGAAATGGAGGATACTATATTTTTAACCGAAAAATAGCGTACAAAAATTGTTCAGATATATATTTTTTGGTAATATGAGTTCATATGTGTTTTCAACACAGCAGAACTCTATCAGAGATCATTATTTTTTAATTTGGCTGTTATTGGTAATTTTATTCATTATGTTGCATACAAGGTAAGCCAAGAGTGTCAACAGTGCAAACAATATCAGGTAGAAAACATCTTTAATGAGATTGAACAGGCTCCAGATTCAGGTTCGAGATGGTCACACGAACACCATTGAAGCAAAACAACGACACCATATCAGCTTCTGTTAAATCACACATTACGACACCAACTAAATGTAAATCTTTGGAAAGACCTTAATCTAAAAAAATTACATTTTACCGATTTGACCACAGTTAATGAAGACGACATTAAAATTACCATCAATGAAACTGATAAAATCAGAGGTAATTATAGTAACACGCGATGTCTGTTATCCTCTTCCAGTGAAAAAAAATCGAAATAAATTCAGATGAACTCCCATGGGTAGGTAACTTGAAACAATTTCGCAATCAAATAATTGTACACTTTGAAGATTCAGTTAGCTCAAAATTATTTTAAATAAAATAATAAAACAGAGAAAAAATAAGTTAAAAATACCAGATCATCAACAAAGGTTACTAGGTAAACCTTTTCGCCTTTGAAGTCATGGTAAAGTTTTGCTTTGATAGGTTTACTTGTGATATAAATATGCAATAAAACGCCAGTTGCATTGGAGACCATTTTATATTTTGTTAAAAGCACATCATTTTAGGCCATTTTCAAAATAAGACACCATACATGAAACCAACGAGGTTAAAATCTGAAATTTAGGATATAATATATGATCAGATTGTGGCAGTCCTGATACAGTGGACTCTCCGTAACAAAGAGAAAATGCATTCGTTTTGGACCCATGACGGAACAATTTTAGTAAAGGCAACCGAGAGACCCACCCCCCAAAAAAGTGAAATCCAGAGATGACATATGCGGACTCGGTGGGGAAATCCTCGAGGGTGATGACCAAGATGAGGATAAGACTTTCCGTTGCATCGAGTTTGATATGCATTTTGACTATACAACACTAAATAAAATCTGGTTGCAATAGAAAAATACAGCCAATGCATGATTCCTATAGTTTCATAGTTGTATTTTATTTGTTTTTGCTGTTAAATTAATATCATATGTTCGAATTGTATCTTGTTTTACAACACGTGGTCTTGTTTACATACATGGTCAGTTTAAATGTACATATGTTTATGTATGAGTAGAATTCGTAATGTCAAAACAAAAATTTAAATCCCATGGTGTATAGTTTGCCCTACATTTACGACCATGTTTACTCTATCGTAACGGATCATAGTAAATAATGCCGTGCTTACTCTAGTGTGATGAATCATTAAATTTATTAATTGATTTAGAGTTCAACCAAAATTCTATGTCACTTTTATTCCTTAATTCGCCGAAAATGAAAATCATATTTCCTTGATCAGTTCTACATAATATGATTAACTGTTAATTCTCAACATGGTGTTTACTGTCAATCACACTTTTCGTTTTATTATCCATCTTACGGAGATTTTCTCCTGTTAAATTCGCAAATCATCCCATAATGTTTTCACTTTTTGCATTGTTACACTTCAATTTGTACATATGTTTTACTTCTTTAAATGACGTTGAAAAACTAGAAATAGATCATTCGAATCGTTATTGTTTGTATGCATTGTATGACATGAAACAGTCCTATTTGCTATCACCAGAATACGTAATATTTTACAATGGGTAATGATATTGAAAAATGAGTAGAGCTGACCAATACATTATTATTATTCATTTAAATTTGATTTCATATGAACATAAGTTCAGGATATTATTATGAATGTTATTTTATCATATTCATTTCAGAAAAACACATGTTCTATATCGTAATAAAATTAAAAGTAATATATTGTTGTCATTCATAATGAATGTTACTGTTTCATTTTATCTGTTATGGAACATACACATTCTGTTTTATGGACCAATGAAATACAGAAAAGTTGTATGCATGAACAACTTTTCAACATGACTTCAACAGGATATGTTAATCCAAAATGTTTCGCAATGGTTCGGTATCCATTTTTTGCAAAGGTATTAAATATAATAACATTGATATTAAATATTAGTTAACGTATAGACAAATCTTTAGTCTTGCTTTAAACTTAAATTCTGTGTATGTACAAAGTGGCGTTTTGTTGGAACTGTATTATTCATGTTTATAGTACAAATTTGACAAAAGTATAGAAAATAATTGCAAAGACTGAAAAGACCATGGACAACTAACACAAAAGACTTAAGGTTGAGTAACAAAAAAGAATGAAATCCACGGTTGTCTCATGCACTTTGGAGCATTAACCAACTACTTCCTCACAATACGTTATATCTTTCATATTTCTCCGTACAAAAATCCGTTGGCTATTCACAATTAGAAGTAAATAATAATTTGTAAAGATCTTCGTATACCTTACCAATCATAAGGTCATTTTTGTACGTTCGTATAACGTTTCCGGTCGTTCATCTGTTTACCAACATTCGCCAAGTACTTTTGTTTATTCGTTAACAAATGAATTCGTTCATTCGTTTCCTCATAAACAATATTCTCGTTCGTTCGTTTACTTTCGGTAAAATGAATGCATAAACAAACGAACTTTTCACTTATCGGAAAACAAACAAACTTACGCTGTAATAATAAGTGGTTAAACGAAGAAATAAACGATCTCATTATTTTGTTATGATAAATGAACAATCGAATGGAAATAATGACAATTTCAAAGAACAAAAAGTAAATCTTGAATTTTTGTTTTCAATTGAGATAAAAGTGTAGCGCCAAGGAAGAAGATTCACATTCTGATCTTAACCGATCGTCGCATTTATTAATTAAAAAGACATGGATATAATGATAATATAATAAAATATTTCGAATATCAAAAATATATTAAGATGTCGTTCATGACATTTTTGGCAACATATATCTTTAATATACCTGTTGTTGAATTACATCGCAGCAATATCCATATCTGCACTACATCTATTTCTACATTCCGTCAGACTGAAAGCATTGATTTGCTACGTAGGACGTAAACAACCTTCAACTTTCCCTCATTTGTACCTTTATATTTTTTCATAACAGATCCTTATTTTAATAAATAGATTGAAGGTGTCTGATACGTATGTGTTACCCTTAATCCGAAACAACGCTTAACCTTCAAATCACACTCTTATCCGATACCCTTATCCCAATTAAGGTTAATTATAAAAAAAAAAAAAAAAAAAAAAACATGAAGTATAATGTTAACATACAACTTTTAAATGTTGTTGTTAATTTTTCCAATACTAATTTATCAAGCAAAATTATTGACAAACAGTGTTTTAACAGAAAAAGATTTTTTTAAAGGGAGAAATCATTATTTCTCATGTTTTCCGACCAAAGAAAGACAAATCTTACAATTTACTCTTATCCCAAAACGAAATGACCTTAACAAGATTTTGTTCCCAATAACTGTTGTTAAATATTTTAAAGTATTGGTATTTTGTATTTGACACATAAATTTGTAATTTCTATAAGCAGATTCTGAGGAAGTTTTTTTACCAATCCTAACGCCTTTAAAAAATACTCACATTGAAATACCTCTTGTTAGTTTTTTGCAACTATATAATCAAAGCAAACTGTAGTCATGCTGTATTTTTCTTAAAAAACATTTTGCCCGAAAATATTGAAAATATTATGGAAAACTGTTATTTAAAAAATGCCATTTGTAATTAATTTTTAGTATTCGACCTTGTTTTCATTTCAAATTCATCATTTCCAGAAATATGTGATTTTTCATAAATACATTCAATTTAACCTCCCAAAAAATACTCAAATAAAGGAAAGTAATACTTGTATAAATACTTTAACAGAAATAAATGATACTTGTAATTCATTTTAAATATACAGTGTTTTTTTCATTTTTAATTACTTTCCAGATATATCAAATTTTCGAGAACAACATTGTACCACAAAGTTGCTGAAAATGTTAAAAAATGACTGAAAACCATTTTTTATATAAAAAATATAATGGAATTATGTCATTTATTAGACTTATACGACATTAGCCTTCATTATTAACTATCATTTTAAGAAATAAGTATTTTTTTGGTCCAAAATGCCTGTTAGACCCAAACTTTCCTTACATGTTGGAAATATGATAACAAAACATAATGATATCAAACACATAAATGAAAATTAATATTATTTGTAATTCATTTGAAAAAAAGCAGCATTGCTTTTATTTTAACTGATCATTTTCCAAAAGATGCAATTTTTGAAAAAAAAAAATTTTTTTCACAAAAAAACATTTAAATATTTCAGATATGATTAAAAATTATCATTTATATCAACATTTACTTAAAATAAATGCTATTTCCTATTTATCTTTCGTTAAAAATTTTAATTACGAAAATCCTTTAATGTTGAAAATATGAAGAATTTAATAAAAATAAATGGTTTCTTTTGGACGTCCAAACACGATGTTGTTTCTTGTTTTATTTTTCGTGGTCTCTGTGTACTATATAAAGTTTAACTAGCTTTTTACAGTTGGTTTGTAAAGTTTTGTTTTAATGTCATTTTGTCACACCACTGGTTAGGGGAGCGTTTGAATACTCCAACGCATGCTTAACCCAGCCATATACTTTATGCGCCTGTCCCAAGCCAGAAATCTGCATTCTTACAGATGTCATTGATTTTTTTATTATGTGTTTATGTATTATTTATTTTTCCTATAATTGAGGTTAGTGAATATCTTTTTTTTTCGGGGCATTTTAAAGCCTGTCGTAGGGTGACGACATCTGTCCATTATTTAAGCCTATTTAAGGTAAGCAATATTTTTTTCGTCTTACAGAGTATGCTTGTGCATTTAATACTTTTAATCTTACAGAGTATACTTGTGCATTTAACACTTTTAATCTTACAGAGTATACTTGTGCATTTAACATTTTTGAAATACCGATATCTAACAATTATTATGTTTAAAGTAAGCATTTGTCAAGGATGCCCAAACACAATATGTAAAAAATCTGGTCAAAAACACATTTTATATTTCTGATATTTGCAATGGATTATGTAATTGTTTATTTGGAGCCGGAAATATACATTTTTGTAGACTATATCTGCCAAAAAGGGTTTTTCAGGGAAAGATTAGAATCATCACTCAAGACGTTTGTCAGTCGCCATCATGATTTAGTTGACTGGTATGAAAAATCAATTTCACAAATGACAATATACATTTTCAGACCGGTTGTGACATGCATCGATTGTGACTATCTATCGGCTTTGTCTACTGAGTTTGTCAACCTTATTTTGTTGTTAACCACTCTGATTCTAACAAAAAGTACTCAGAAGATGACATTTGCGGAATGCTAGATTT
>JAULBM010010784.1:0-11689 GCA_032357055.1 Geukensia granosissima
ATCTAGCCCGGCCCCTACTTTACTATCCCAGTCAACAATTTTGGGCGTTTTGGCGTAATGGCGTCAAAGATCTGACAATATGATGCTTTGCTTTGCTTTGCTTTGTATATAGACAACCTAGTTCTGTTCGAAATTGGATAGACATATTTGATTTAGAGCTAAGCAAAGCCTCTTCAGACAATGAAGAAGTTTTAATATTTGGCGACTTCAATATAAAAGTCTTAAATAATGATTGATAATGATAATCAAACAAAAGTATAACACAATAAAACGTCCGAAATAATAGTCCCAATGTCCGAAATTAGTTAGCATAGATTTGGTAATTTTTTTCGCTATCACAGTTTCTAGTTTTATAGATCATATTTATAAACAAATAATGAGCACATTATGGAAGTCAGTGTTTCCATAGGTTTTAGAACTTTTCAAAAAAAAAAAATGATGAACCTTATCTAAGGGATCTCGCTAATATGCCATTTGAAATTGTTTAAAGTATGACTGATGAAGATAAAGCTTTGAATGTCATGCTTCAAATGTCAGACAAAGGGTGAACCTGGAACAACCCGTATTGATGAATTCAGACATAAACTCTGCCAGAAAAAAGCGTCATTATCTACACAACAAAAGGGATTGGATTAATTATAAAAGATGGCGAAATAAAGTCACACTTTTGATAGAAAAATCAAAATGAATTTTACCACAGTGCAGTATCTTAGTGTAGA
Source organism: Geukensia granosissima (assembly GCA_032357055.1). Taxonomy (NCBI): domain Eukaryota; kingdom Metazoa; phylum Mollusca; class Bivalvia; order Mytilida; family Mytilidae; genus Geukensia; species Geukensia granosissima. The sequence continues at coordinate 720 of JAULBM010010784.1, forward strand.
GAACTGATACTAAGTCTATGAGTTATAATCATAAAAATTGAATCCGCACAAAATGGATATTTAACATAAGATTTAAAATGCGTTAAAAGAACTTATGGCATCCAAAAAAACTGGTTAAAAATCTAACAAATATTTTTCTACTATAGTCGATTACTTCAGAATGCTTAAAACTGCTGCCTTGATAATTTTATAAACTTTGTACATTTTAAGTTGAATTATTAATCAAAATTTAAAATTTCTGAAATAACTTTTTTGAAGTCATTAAGTACTTGAAAACATCTTCAACACCAAAAGCAACAGGCCATGCCCGTAGCCAGAAATTTTTAAAGGGGGGTTCGAAGCGATCTTCACGGCCGGGGGTCTGGAATATTCGGTGCAAAATACTGCAATCTAGCATTTTTAATTTCAGAAAGTCCTGTTTTTTTATACTTTAATAGTCAAACTTTTATCTGAATTGGGAGTTTAATAGTGCTTATGGGTTTTCAAGGGGGGGTTCGACTGAACCCCTCGAACCCCCCCTGGCTACGGGTTTGCAGGATAGATTGATTAGGTTTCAAAATAGCGAGTATGAGTTGTGATGCCATTGCTCCATCTTTGATTTATTTGAAAATTGAAGCAATAAAAAAGGAACATTCCCAAACATCTTTTAAAAGGCATGGATAATCCCTGTTCTAAAAACGGAGACATGTTTATTCCGGACAATTTTAGACCAATATCAGTTTTGCCAATCCTGTCTAAAATATTGAAAAACACATTGCCAAACAACTTTATAAATATTATCAAAATATATCATTACTATTCATGTAGGAATCTTTCATTAGAATTTCAATTCTACTATTTTTACATATTTTTACAAAGGACAAATTGTGTTGATATAATGTGCGAACGCATATTAAACGCTTATCCATGTAATATGCCTGTATAAAGCGGTATTTGAAAATCATGTGATAATTAGTGGGGGGGTTTTCTCACTTTGATTGACAACGAAGTGAACATTCAGAGTAATAATAACAATAATATTGTGTAATCCGTGTTGGTTTGTGCATGATGCCTTCAAACCTTGGGACATATTTGGGCATATCATATTACACGGAAAACACAGTATTATTGTATAAACATTTTACATAATACACAGTCCGTATTTAGACCTTCACATTTTGTCCCGTCCTGAATATGCATGAAATATTTGCCACTGGACGTTAAACAACAATCAATCAATCAATCAATCACATTTTGTCATACAGCGTAAACTAAGCTGATTGATTTATGGTTGAGACATATGGATGATGACGAAACAAAAGTTACATTTTTTTAAATCTCAAAAAGCTTTTGGTTTAGTAAATCATTCATTGATATTGATGCAACTAAAAATTTATAAATTAAGTTAATAACACTTTAGACTGCTTAATGAAAAAACAAATTGTCGTAAACAAACTATTTATTATTCGGGAGCACAAATTTGCAATAATTTGCAAAAAGTGTTTTGTATAGGAGCTCGTGTATTCAGAGGGTTTGTTCTTTTTGTTTACGTTTTATCTTTTAGTTTATTTTAAATTTGTCTCGTCTTTTTGGACTAAGCACTTTTGATCTCTCGTATGGGTATTCTACACAAGAACTAATTACCACAAGAAAATAAAAACAGTTAAAACTCTGGCAATATTAAAAAAAATATTTGATTTCTTCTTTCATCACACGAGTATGCACTATTTTTGGGGGATATTAATTTTTATTTTATGCATTTAATTTCTATTTTTATATATTATACTTTAATATTAGTGTTTCTTGGACACCATATAGAAAACCAACTGTTATGCAAAATATGACATCCTCTTTATATATAACCATTATATATTTATTTATTTTATTTTTTTACAACCATAACATAGAAACACTTAGATCAGAATCAAATAAATGCAGAAGTAATTAAGGAACGGCCATTACATTCTGAGTGGGGGTATGTTTTTTCACCAAAAAAAATATTTTGTTACCCACTTCATGAAAACAATTTCTGGACAGACAGTTAACAAAAAAATATTCTGAAACCATTAACCAGTGTTCCTCCATACATAGTAATGTTAATAAAAAAAATGTGTCTAATCGCTGCGAAAAACTAAAAAAATCTGTCTGAGAAAAAACAATAACTCTCCTCTTAAAGTAAAATGGTCGTTCCTTATATGAAATCCAAACAAGTTAAGTTTAAAATCTATAGTTAGGTAAATAATGTGCGATCACTTCTTTCAAAGTAGTAAAATTATTTGAAACTTTAAATGGGCTTTCATTGCAAAAAATGGTTAAACTTACTTATATTTAGCTAAGATCACCATTTCCAATTACAGTTAACTCGACCTTATTGCAAACCTGATAACAGCATAATATTGTTGCCTGTTTTTTTTTTAACTTGAGATTAACTAACTGATTATTGTTGCGTTTGAAAAGTGTCATATTTTATTTTTTGTGAGTTTTACAGCTTGCAGAGTGAAGCCTTGTCTATTGTTGAAGGACTTAAGGTAGCCTGTAGATGTTTGGAAGTTTTAGTTGGTTAAGTTCCCTCGACGGGATGCCTACCTTTCCGGAATACACGGGATCCCACGCCTTGTTTGTAAATGAGTCCGTGGATTCCAAGCCTTTGTTCTTTTTGTTTTCGTTGTATCGTTTAGTTTGTTTCAAATTTGTCTTGTCTCATTGCACTTTGCACTTTGGGTATTCTACACTGGACTCATAGACAATCAAACAACATCTCCAAATAATATATTTCATATAAATACAAAACTTTGATGAGAAGAACATTGTTGTTATCAAGCGATTGGAAATGCATTGGAACCGTAACATAAGAAAATAACATAAATACAAAATGAAATTATTAACAAGTATTTCACTCCACCAGAATTAACATGGAATGATTTTTAAACAAACTGTCTTCAAGCAGTCACAGCTAATAAGCTATAACATTAAAAGGGAGTAATCAATGTTACGTTCCAGTACATGCATCTGTAATGTAAATCTATGTCTTTAGAACTTGATCAGGAATTTAGTTGTTCAATAAATATCATGTTTTTATTTTACTTTAGAAACAGTTTTCTTAGAGTCAAGCGGTAAATTGTATCAATTAAAAAAAACAAATTCACCAAGGTTATCCTGCTCTGGTGAATTTAATTATGCTTTATATTCCAAGGAGTTACCACTCATCAGTAGCATTCGAACCAAAACATAGGAAAGTCGAGACCAAGACATGGTAAAACTCATATCCTAACAAATAGAAATAGTTAGCTCAATCCAGCGGAATGAGTTCCACCACCAGGTAGTTGAGTATTTACCCATTTCAAAGCGTAACCTTTCATCAGCAGATAGGATTCAAAACAAAGGAAAGCCGAGATCCTAAAATACTAGAAGCAGTTATATGATATCAAAACAAGTTGAGATAAATATCAACATGTATTTTTGTTACCTAGCGATTGTAAATACTGTTCGAACCTTAACAAAAAAGAATAGCATAAACACACAATGAAGTTCTTAATACTAGTACCACACCCGAAACTTTTCGGTCGGTATAAATATCCGTTTCATAGCTGGAGACGGACCGGTTCCTGTAAAGCTGCTGAGTAAATCAAAAACATGATGTTCGCTTTCTCCGCAATGAGGTTTTGATCTATCGGATTGAAAAATGGACAACGTAGCGGGTGTCTTTAAAGAGCTCATAGTTGTCATCTTCCATTTTTGTTGACTTCACCCTTTTGTCTGGCCGTTCTGTTTTTGTCGCTTCTGCATATAATTTGAACCAATATCAACCACCGGATAAGCTTTAAAAATATACTTTCTCGAAAAGCTGAACTTTTGTCTGCAGTATGTGATTTTTTAAAGCAACATTCGAATTGCGAAATTTGATGTCCATGCCAGTTAAATGTTGTACAACTTCACATATACATATATATTGATTCTTTATGATCAATTTGTTTGTATTGTGTTGTATTTGCTTGACCCATAGGATTTAATTTGCAAATTAAGTATTATTACTATTATTATTATTATTATTATATCTTAATTGACTGTTGCACGACAAGTTTGTGATTGCATATGTAAGCCAAAAAAGGGTTCTGTGTAAAAGTGCTCTTCCTGTTATTTCTTCGGAAACACCAATAAGGTAAAATTTCATTATCATCATTGTGTTTTTATTTCGTCATGGGACTTTAACATAGTGAACGATAGCCTTAGTGGACAATATTTTATGGGAACACTATCTTATAATGCAAAATAACCAATGTTGAATAAATATTTATAAAAAATGGTATATGTACATTTCAAGGATGGGAAATCAAAGATCGAAACATGGAAAAGAAGCCCTCAATTCCAAACAAAGCGAAATGGGAACCAAATCCGACGACAGAGACAACTACTAAGTGCGATACTTTTCGAAGCCTTTCCGTATTTTCAGAATCTTGCACATAAAACCTTATGTATTTGGGTTGTTTTCGTAACTGTCAATCTCGGACTTGTATGGCATCTAATTGTGAAAATTACCTTTGTTTAATTTTTGTGAAATTGAATTTTACAAGAAATGGTTTTAGAAAAATAAAACCATTTTGACGAAACGAAACTTGAGAAGCATCAACATGGACTCGGTCCTTTATCCATGTTGGACAGACTACTTTTTTTCTCTGCGTGCTGTGAATACATGGCGCATTGCGAATAATGTTATTAAAAGAAAGAATGAAGAAAATATGCCAGAAAGGACAAAATTATACTGCGTGTAAAGCGCTTTTCTGGATTTACCTTTATCAGACGATCAATCAAAACTTAGGAATTTCCAATGACATTTATGCACTAACTTAAATGAAATATACAGTTTATGGCGTAATGAACGCAAATAATCCAACATTAAAGATAACAATAATTAAATTTTACGAATAACAATGTCATAAAAGACGTAATCCGTATGGCGTTTTTGTTAAGCACATGTGTCAGTCATAAATTGCAACGCTAAAATATGATTAAGAACCATCCATGAACTTTTTGTCAGGTCTACAAATCAAACTATTTTGAAGCATCAAAGTTCAACTAAACTGTGTCAAAAAAAATACAGAAGTAGTGGCATTTTATTATAATTTAATTAAGGCCCAATTCATACTAGGCTTAACTAAATCCAAATTAACTTAAGCCAGTATACAGGTAACATGATGCATTCACACAATGCGTAGGGATTGTGGCTAAACTAAATCCGGATTAAAATTGAAATTGAAACGCCATAATCGATAGACCAAAAGTAACGTTACTTATTGTGACGTAAAATTTTAATCCACATTTTGCATTTACACTTCAGTTTAACCTGGAGAATTTTTTTCCGGATTAACTTAATTCGGATCAAGTTAATCCGGATTAAATCAAAACTATTGTAAACGCAATGCGACTTAATTCACATTTACCTGAGTTAATCCGGATTAACTTTTGTAGTGTGAAACGGCCCTAATAATTAGTCAAGTATTTGTAGAGCTTCTTTTTTTCACTAAAATGGCTATATTTCTCTTTTGAACGATTCATCAATCGTGTATCCCTACAAAACAAAGTAGATATTTCGTTTCAAAGTCGTTCCAAAATTTTCGTGTAAGCATTTTAAGTCAATACTCCGAAAGTTTTCGGTCGCCATCATGATTTGGTTGACCAATTACGAGATATCAATTTCAGAAATGACAACGGATGTCTTCTTGCTATCGTTACTTCGAATCCGTTTTATATCCTTTGTGAATAACATCGATTGTGAAAAACCAGCTTTTGGCTACCCAGTTGCACGACGGGTGTCACTTGTGTAGCAGGAGTTTACCATTCAGTTTACCCAAGTGATTGTAAGGGTCTTGCTGCTCCAGCTTTAATATTCTGTCCATTGTATTTTGTACTGTGTTTCATTTTGTTGACCATGGTCCTGCCTGTCTATTGACCTAAAAACCTTATAATTTCTACCGATATATAAATTATTTCGAACATGGTATGTATGATCAGGCAGATAAATGTTCCGAAACCCCAAACTAAACGTAGGCCAGTTGTCAAGAATTAAGAAACGGCCTTGTTTCTCCGTCTTTCCGTGAGAAACTCTAAGCCCATTCAAACATATTAACCAATCTTATTTTGGCAAATGGAGCGAGCAAGAAACATATTTGTTTTCATGATCAATGGTGAAGATTGTGTACGATTTATTTTTGTAAGTTTATTATGAAAATAACAGTAATTGAATCACAAGGCGATATTTACGTTGGTATATAAGTACGAACTAAGTGTGAGAGTATTTTATTTTAAAAAAAAGTGGACTAGAGTGGTGGGGGTAGTTGATAAAACTTATGATGCCGTTGTTTAATTAGACATATATGTTATTTGTTCACCATTTTTGCATTAGATTCGATTTTCGTGTTTTATGTATAGTTTCACATTTCGTATTTTGAGAGTTTCACATTTTGTATTTCGGGGCCTTTTACAGATTCCGTTATGGTATGGACTCTGGTTCATTGTTGAAGGCCGTAATGGGACCTGTAGAAGTTTAAATTCTACCGTCATTTTGTGGGTGGCTGTCAAATGGACAATCATGCCACATCTCCTATTTTTATATTACCTGTACAGATCACTGTAGCCTATCACCTAAAGGCGTGAGTTCGCGCCTGGCTTTGTACTCCCCCAAAAATATCGCGTTTGACTCGCATCGAACGTAATAAGGTTTGTTATTGACCTGCCCAAGGTCGTTGGATCTCTTCGGATACTCCGGCTGCCGCCAGCAGTAAAACTGACCCGCCCGCGATATGATTGAAATATGTTTGGAAGGACAATCATAAAAATGTTCCATACGCAAGACTTATTAACCTATAAAGCCTATTTGTCATATCCAATCACCTTGGTAGTTGTTATTCTAGGTAAATCTAAGGACAATCTGAAAAAAAATGCCACTTATTGATGCACAAAGACAATTTGTCATATCCAGTGACCTTGGTAGTTCTCATGCTAATTATTTGAGCCCGTGTTCCTTTTGTTATGAAAAGAAGTTATATATTTTATATTTTTTAACAATTTTCCGAGCTCATATTTACAACTTTCCGATATATTATTACCTTTCCATTACCATAAGTGATCCCTGTGATCAAATCCATACACGACTTTTCTTATTTAATCTCATGTAAGAATTCTTTTCCAGATACGTGAAAGGTCCGATTCAAAACATGTGCCCATCTTATCCCACGCAGTTTAACAAGCATCGCATGTAGCTGATCTAAATATAGATTTCTTCCATCGGGTACTTGTTAAAGTCTAGTGTAGAATTATGATGTGAGTGGTCAAAAGTGCATAGTCCAAACAGACAAGACAAATTTGAAACTCGCCACGATATGGCTGAAATACTGCCGACGTGGCGTAAAACACCAATCAATGAATCAATCAATCAAATTTGAAACAAACTAAAAGAAAAAACAAAAAGAACAAAGGCTTGGATTCCACGAATTCCTTTACACAACAGAAGTGGGATCAGATACCCCGGAAAGGTAAACATCCCCTCTCATGAGTGTAACAGCCGTCGTGGAATCTTTTAACTCCAATCCGGGTTAATGTCAATCTGATAAGAAATCAACTTATTGTTTAATTCCCGGTAACAGGTCCATAACTAGTTGAAATACACTGATATCATATAGATCACCCAATCCATGATTGCGACCATAGAACTATAATTAAAAATATTATTATAATGTTAAAATAATACATACAATTATACATCCAATAATAACATAGCGAATGTTGATAAAAAAAAATTGTATTTTCTTTTATTAATATGTTTTGATGGCGCTACTTAAAGAGAAGGAACATATCTTTCAATATTCATTCAAACCAATATTTTAACGTTTTAAGCCGAATTTAAAAATGGGACTTTTCTGCAATAATAAAAATGAAAAAGAAATTAACTTTTATTGTCGAAATGATTTTTTACTTGGTATGTTTTAAGCTAGGCAGATTTTGACTTGTAGTTGGTTGCCCGAATAGAGATTTTCACAGATTTGGGTTAACGGAAACACAATACATCATTCTAAAGATGGAAACATACGTTATCGATATTTCGTTGTATTCGTTATAAAAATGGTTATTTTACGTTTACTCACTAAAATAAAAACAGAATCTGTTTTATATCATTTTCATTCTAGTTTACGATTTTGTGTCGATTTATTACAATAATCTGTATTAATGATTTATTACAATAATCTGTATCTATGCAGACTTCTAAATGTCCCTTCTTTCCACCTTTATGGTAGTGCTTCTGCAAACAAGAAGAAGTGTCATTTTGGACATAATCATAAAAGCAAACTGATATCATTGGAGCAATATTCGATTTTCAAAAGTTTTAATACTTTTGAGAAACAACACTGTCCATGACCACTTTATTTTTCTAAATAAGTTGCAGGAATGTTGCCGAAGAAATGGAGCATGGAAGATCACAAATTGTGAACATTATGAAACGAAGACGGAAACGATTTCATGACATCGAAAGTAACGTGTCCAATAAAAGTAAACGGAAGGGTCGTTTTACTCGCAACCAGAACATTAATGAAAATTGCTGGCAATGGTTTTAACTGCTAGGAACATTAATATCAGTGGACTTTTGATCCAAGAGGAAGAACTAAAATCTGCATCTGATTTTGAAAATTCCATCTGCAAAGCATAAATGACTAGGTGGAGTCCTTGATAATAATGGCATAATATTGATTTCGAACAATGGAAGGAGAGAGTGCGGATGTTAGTAACAAATTGGCGGAGGGTGAAGACAGGACTCAGAAATTGCTAGAAATAACAACAAATTATTCACCTCGGGACAGTCAGTTATAACATGGATGAAACAGGATTGTTTAATCGTGATTCTTGCAACCGGTTATTTATCGTTTGTTTTGATAACTGTCATGGTGGTAAACGCCCGAAGAACAGTATAACAATTGATCGTTTGTCCAATATGTTGGGTGATCGCGAACCGTTTAAAGTAATTGAAAAATTTCCTCATCCTCATCTAAGGTTGACCCGAAGTCTTTGCCTGTGTTATTCATGGACAATCAAAAAGCATAAATGAGATCGCCTCCGTTGAAGATTATGTGAAAAAAAATTGACCGTAAAATGCGACGTAAGGGTCAACATGTACTTTTGTTTATGGACAATGTACCTAGTCATCCAAGGCAACTGAAAAATGTCAAATTGAAATTCTTGCCAGCGAACACTACATCAAAAACGCAACCCATGGACCAGGATATCATTCAAGCCATGAATCTACAGTAAAGAAATCGCCAGTTGCATAATGTGTTCTCTAATATGGACAAAGACAAAACTCTAAATGGGTTAAATTTTACTGAAGCAAATCAATCTAATTGATGCCATTTTTGGTCAGTAGTTCTTGGAAAGACATTGAGTCCTGTTCCATCATTAAGTGTTTTGCAATATGTGGCATTGTGGGCACTACTGATCGTGGTGGCAGTGTTGACTCTGTTGACGTTGCTGAAGATGATGCTCCTCTCGGAGTTTTGCGAATGTCTATGGAGCTGTTTTGGTATTAAATATCAGGATAAAGACCTGAGCTCACAAAACACGGATCATACTGACTGGTCAACGGATGTTGAAGATATTCGTCAACCCAAACATGAAACGAATGCAAATTCTAGAGATTGCTAAAAATCCGCAAAAAATGAACCGTTGCAAAACGAAATCATACACCGACAGGATGGTTGAAACTGCGGATGACAACAAGGATTCTATCATGTTAGATGCACCAAAGAAAGTCATGGAGAGAAATATACATCCTTATATAAAGGTCGCCTGTATATAGTGGTCACTTTTCCTGAGTGACTATTATAGACAGGTTAGATTGTAAAATTATTACTATAGGTTTTTAAAAACTTTTCTATTCAGGAAGATCATTTTTCCTTAAAGCAGTTAAGAATCCCCATTTTATTCAAATCGTTATTATCAAAATTATTTGACTGCGATTTATAATACCGAATTCTACCAGCACTAAAAAGGTCAGCAATGGTATTTTTCACTTTGATGTTTATCTTATTGTGTAATATTAAACAAAATGATTGCGCAGACATCATTGTTTATAGCACGTGTATACCGGTAGACAGAACTATATTATTGCAAGAAACCGCGGTGTGGAGGCACGTTCTCACAAAAAGTATGCACTTTTGCAATTAAAAAATATGCCTCACTGCAGTTGTTTGCTAATCGACGCTGTTGATTCCAAATTTAAATAGAAAGACAGGAAATATTAGAATATGATTTCATTTATCTTATGAAAAGCTTCGTTTTACAGATTAACGACATTTCATGTATTGTTTTCTACAATGATTGTCACGTGTCTTACGGTACGCCAGAATACAAACTTGCGTCATATGTACGTCATTCCTCGATTTGAAATTCTTAGAAATAAGCTGCGGTATCAAATAAGCACGTTTTGTCGTAGCATTTTAACAAATGATCGATAATCAATTAACATATCCAATATCGGAACAGACCAGTACGACCATGAAATACTTTTCTGGTCTGAATTCGGAAAATATATTGAAAAGTACATTTGCAAGTTATCTGCAGTTCTGTATCGTAAAGTAACATAAAAATGTGCGTCAAGCCATAGAAAGGCCTAAAAAAATTTTTTCAAATATCGCACAGAATTTAAAATTTTAATATTTAAAGATTTAATCTACATGTAATATCTAGAATTTCGTTTGCATTAAACACTTTGTAAAATAGGCTTTACTATGGGCATAACAAACGAGGGGTTATTAAATTATCTCCTCGAAATGGGGCAAACATCTGCCCAAAAGTCAGAATAAAGTATGTGGCAGGGTGAAATACGTAGGTGACAGCCCTGTTATCAGACTTGTATGGCATGAATTTATATCCTTTCACTGAATAACTCTAAATTTGGTGACTATGTTGACCTCATCTATCCCATTGAACTTGAAATCAAAGATACT
>JAULBM010010795.1:0-11689 GCA_032357055.1 Geukensia granosissima
GGTGGTGTGATACCTATTTTGCCGTATGTCTTATGGACTTTGATTTGTTCGGTAATTGTGTTATATACTTTATTTTGGATGGCTGCCTCACAGACAATCATACTACGTATCCTCTTTCTATACGACAGTTTACTGTAGAAGTAGCAATATTCGCGGTGTTCTAATTTCGCTTTCTTCGCGGACACCATTTATCGCGAAAATCCGTACCCGGGAAATGTTAATTAATAACTCGGAAAAATTACGAGATACGCAATATACGCGAAAATTTAAAGCTGCTAACAGGTAAGTATATGGGTTTCCGCGAACGTTGGAATACGCAAAAATCAGTACATTGACTGTAATTGTTATTAATGTCGCATGCGTGTATCTTTTAAGTATAAACATAAGGAAATAAATAATCTATAAAACTCATCATGGAACATAACTAATTATTCTACACTTTTGAGCATCTATTAAATGTTCCTCATTAATACCAGATTTTTATTGAAAGACGAGTGTCAATAAACGGCTATGTTTATAACTGCTTCCCCTAACGGACAGGTCTAGAGAAATCGATTCTGTCTTTAGCATGGCAAATTCCATCACTGAAAATCTGAATTCATTTGTCTTTTTCCTTAATGATGAATCTTATCTCAACTGTAAATCGATTTTTGTCAACCCTTAAGACAACTTTGATGAGAAAAATAAACGAGGAAAGATATGCAAAACTTTACCAATACATCAAACCTTTTTTTCAAGGCTGCACTTTTGCGCAATAGAAATTTTATACGAAAATATCGCTATTGACTGACCGATAATTATTTGTTTTTTGGACGACTTTGTAGTTTAATCATGAAATAAATATCGGAGATGATATCTCTTGATTTCTTAATAATGCTCATTTGTTCGTTCTATTTACTATCCAGCAGTGATAGTGAATGAGATTCACCGGATTTCATTTTACTTTCAAATGGTATTTATGCAAAGGAGCCTCAGCAAATGGTAAATGTTTGATTATTGTCGATAAAGGGTTCATAAAATGAACAATGAGTGAGGACTTGTATTCAAATATATATTATATAGAATTAAGGTTCAAGCCCAAGAAGTCTTTTAATACTTGTGTGTCACAAGTAATAGTCAGCAGTATTTTTTTCTCTTGATCTTATTTTTGATCTGTTGCATCTCGGTTGAAGTAATTACTCTAGAAGTTTCATGGTGGTTAACACCACAATTTTGTCTGCCGGTGTAGAGGACCTGTTTCGTTCATGTATAGGAAGACTTATCTGTTACTCCAGAAGTTTCATGGTTAACACCACAATTTTGTCTGCCGGTGTAGAGGACCTGTTTCGTTCATGTATAGGAAGACTTATCTGTTCCTTTAGAAGCTGAGGCGTAAAAAAAACATGCTGTTTACTTTCTCTACATGGGGCGGCGGGTGTTTTTAAAGGACATGCCTACCTTTCCGAAACCCCCGAGTTTGTTGGCCATGGTCTTGTCTGTCTTCCAACTTAACGATTTCTATCTGCCCCTTTGGTATCTTTGAATTCCTTTTCAACCCAAGGTTTTGGTGGGTTCCGCATTGTTTATAGTTCATTTTTTTTTCCTTTCAGTGTTAAATGTACAGTATGTTTTATGTTTTTTGTGTTCTCGAGATCGCAGTGTCTTCCGACTTATTCATTTTTGTCTGGCCTTCGGTTTCTTTGGCTTCATGTTTCGAGTATTTTACGCGATTCAGTCCATTTTGTTACAATGCTTTTATTTTATGGATTAAAAAAATTCTACTGTTTGGATCACAAATGTCCAAATTTTTATTTTTAGAATTTATTTTGTAGTGTTCGGTTAATAAAATTATTTCAGTTGAAAATCGAAGCCAATTTTGTCACAACTATAATAATTCAGTTAAAATGAATCTTTGGTTTTTCCATCTAACATCACTTGAGTGTCAAAAAATGGGGTCACTGAATACCAAAGGGAAGTCTTAACGTAGTAGAACGTTTTGTTAGAAAAACTTTGGGACAATTTTAATGTAATTTAGAAGTGATTTGTAATTAAAATTTGTGGCGGAATCGGAAAGGAGTTTAAATGTATTAACTTTAATCAAGCTTTCAGTTTTAATAAATTTTCCACAGTAACGGGTATACTTTATATCTACAGATGAATATTGTGTTTTCCGTGTAATATGCCAAAATATGTCCCAAGGTTTGAAAGCATATTGCACGACATGGAGAGGAGGCATATTACACAATACTATTGTTATTATTACTCTGAATTTTTGGATTAACGTTTAATATTCATTCACATATTATATCAACACTTGAAATTCTAATGAAAGATTCTTACATGAAGAGTAATATTTGCAAAAGAAGAATATTAGCACACTAAACAGTACACAAAAACCTTAAGACTGTTCGAGATGGGAAACATGAAAAAGGTCAGTTTAGATGGTTGTTAGCTACTGCTGGTCTTGTAGTGGCCTAGGAAAATGTGAAAGACTGCACGGATTAGATTATAAAATACAAAGCTTTCAATAATTTTCAGGATTGTCAGCTGCGAAATTGCTGCAAGAAAATGGAGTTGATGTTCTTGTACTTGAAGCACGTGACAGGGTTGGTGGCAGAACATATACAGAACATGTGAGTAATAAGAAAATTTGTTTGAAAGATTTTTTTTCATTTGAAGCTAAAGGTTGTTATTGCGACACTTTATATGTCCGTTTATGAATAAGGAAAATAATAATATATAAGATGATATGATGCTTCCTTATCAGATCACTTTCAGAATTTATGCTAATTTTGCACTTTTGGAATGGTCTTGAATGATTAATTTTGACAAAGAATTTCCTTTAAAAATTCCGATCTTTTTAGTGCAAGTATGGGTAGGTTGATAATTTTGTTTTAGAAACTGTCTTAAAATACCACTTTTCAATATTGTCTTCAGAATTTGTAAGCAATTATGAAATATGACAACATTTCAATGTCAAGATCTTCTACTTGTTCAAGTGGAATTGCTATTTTGTCAAAATCTTGACCTCTCTAAAATAGCAGACAAGCAAAATAAATGAAAATTAATGGAAGAATCCAGAAATTTGGACCAAGATCTCCTTAAAAGCATATATAAATGTTAAAAATAACAAAAGCTATTTCAACATACATGACATATGTCTTTTATTTAGTCTTGCTTATTTTATTCTCTGATTTTGTGTATTTAATTATTACGTTTATTTTAGAATCAAAACGTAAAGTATGTGGACCTTGGCGGCGCCTACGTGGGACCAACACAGAATCGCATTTTGCGGTTGGCTGATGAATTTGGGGTCGAAACCTATTTGACAAATGAAGTGGAAGATGTTGTTTTCTATACTAGAGTATGATATATTATAATATAATAATCAGACATTTGTATGATTAATGATTTACGAAGTATAACCTTAGTATTCTAGTCAAAGTTGAAACAAATAATGGAATTCACTATCTTCAACTGTAATATCAGACTTCCTGACTAACAGAATTTCATTCGGACCGGTCACTTGAAGAATTTCATCAGATTAAATCATTTTTCTGTCTAAATCGAAAATTTTATTTGACCGACAAAAGGTCTTTCGGTATTACAAATCATTCAAGTCTTTCAGTACAAATATCCGACAACGTGTTGAAGGCCTCACTGTGACTTTGAGATGAAGAACAGCAATCAAAGCGCTGTTCCTTTGCTTAGTATTTACTTATACATATGAGATTTTTGTGTCATGAATGTTTACACCATATCCTCCCTTTTTCTATTACAATCAAGTTTCGGAAAGTCTGCTATCTCAAGACTGAAATCATGCCACATCGTTTTTAAAAAGATTTTAGCCTTAAATTGACGCAACAAAATTTTAAAGTAAAATTTACGGATTAGCACGGGAAGCAAGTTAACATCAATAATATCCAGAAGTAGTCAAACTTCGCTGTTCGATCCTTTAGACTATATGTTAATAACAATTAAATGTATGTCTGTTTTGTTTTTCAATTGAAATATTGATGCAACTTTATTTCGGCGTACTTCAATTTAGACAGGGTTATGACTAATTTAATGATTACTTAAGTCCAAACAAATGTTATGCATTCTATTTATTGAGTATTTGAGATATTTTTTTGAAAATGCAGATGATTGTTATGCCCAAAATTGCAAACCAGCGCTGGGTCAACTCATATCGGTTAACGTATTGAATAACGGTAAAAAAAATCAGGAATAAAGCCTTCCACTCATATGTATTTCTTTGAGTTCCATAATACAATTTGATAATCGGAACTTTTTTCCAACATTAAAACTTTACAACCTTTTCTTTGTTTGAGAATGTTTATTTTATAGTAATATTTTATAGGGAAAATCAAAAAGATTCCAAGGAGCATTTCCACCAATGGGGAGTGTGCTTGCTTACATGGACATGAATCATTTATTTCGCCTTATAGACAAAATGGGAGAGGAGGTATACATATAGTTGATCTATTTAATCATACTCCAATTAAACCTTTAGAAACAAGCAGCATTATCTGCTTCTAATGCTCTTCAGATAAATGTAAAATGCAATTATTATTTATCCAAAATATATGAGATAGAGTTAAGAAAAAAGGATTAAATCAGGCGACAATTATTCATGTGTTTTCCACTGTAAAAAGACTCTTTATTTGAAAAAAAATGCTAATATTTAAAAGTTTGTTTTTCCTACTGTTGGAATTTCTTTTTATTCTTGTTTCTGTTTTCTATCACTTCATGTTACGATCGTATGTTAGATTCCACCAGATGCACCATGGGACGCACCAAGGGCAAATGAATGGGACACAATGACTGTCAAAGAATTCCTGGATAAGAACGTTTGGACAAAGTAAGCAATTTATTATCTTTGAAATGTAAATACAATAAAGGTGAGCAAAAACCATTGTTAAAATTTGAGTTCTTTGACCGGTAAATAAGATTTAAACTTAAGAAATGCTTTCCCTTATTATTAATTATTTTAGCAATTGTCAAAATTTTAGAAAACTAAAGAGAAAATAGTAAATTCGAACATGTTAAAATGGCAAAAGAAAATTAGACAAAACCATTGACCAAAAGAAGGAAGCTTGAGAACATGCAGACCGTTTCACTAATAGGTCGTAAGTGTTAGGAGTGATTCAAAGTTACCTAAGTTATACAAGACTTACGAGTAGTCTTTTTGCGAAACGTTCGCCAGGACACTTTAACAATGAAGGGCAATCTCGGGTGCTTCGGAAGGGTAATGTCAATGCCAAACCATTGGATGCTAATCTGCTACATGAATGACATCTTACAAGACTAACAATCTACCAGCGTTCAAATCGACATAAAAGCAATATATTAAATATATATGATTGTATATATATTTCATTGTTTTTGTAAGGCAAGTGGAAACATTCATTAATCTTTGAAGATTTCAAACTTACCTTAAAACGATACAGTTTGACTAGAAAAGTTGCAAAATAAATTGCATTTTTAGAATTGTTAAATTGTAAGAGTCAAAAAATTAACTTATAACAAACAAAATACAGGCTTATATGCAAATAATTTGCAAAAATTAACAAAGCAAATACCAGATTTACCTTTCAGGAACTGTTGGCGTCTTGTACGAAATAGTACGTAACATTTACATTTGCATACATCTATCTTTGTTTGCAAAACTTGCTTTTTAACGCAACAGTTGGCAAAGACTTCGAAACTTGACGAATAAATGACGAAGATCCAAAGCTATAGATTGTTTGATTATTTTTTTTTGGATTGGGGTTTACCGTCACTTTCAACAATATTTAGTCATATCGCGGGGGTCAGTTTTACTGGTGGAGGAAGCCGGAGTACCCGGAGAGAACCACCGACCTATGGCAGGTAACTGACAAACCTTATAACGTGCGATGATGTGAGTTAAACGAAACCGTTTATTTGTGAGTTCGTGGATTCCTTCCGAATTTGACAAAGATTGACACTCCTGATTTTGACATCCTGATTTGACACCGATTTTAATATTAAGGAAACCACGACGGGTGTTGCGCGCAAGAAAGGTAATGCTTACCCACCATGAGCACCTGATCACACTCCTGTTTTGTAGAGAAGTTCGTGGATTCCAAGCCTTTGTTCCTTTTGTTTACGTTTAATTTATCAGTTTGTTTCAAATTTGTCTCTTTGGACTATGCATTTATAATCTCTCGCATGGGTATTCTACACTGGACTTGTATGGTACAAATTCAGTCTTTAACTCACACCAAAAGTATAGAATATAATTTGATGAAAATAACAATGATGATGTCTATTTGTAGAGCAGCAAAAGCCTTTGCAACATGCTTTGTGGAGGTAAATGTAACATCTGAACCGTACGAAGTATCGTTGCTATGGTTACTTTGGTATGTCAAAATCGCAGGTGGTTCAATGCGCATATACTCAACCAGTAATGGTGGTCAGGTGACTAACCTAGTTTTCTCATTTCCGTTGGCTTTTTTGTGTTTATGTGTTAATTTTTCAGTTTGATTTATATTATTATGATGAAATTCCATTACTGTTGTTTGGTTTTTAGTGTATGTGCATGTAGATATTAGAGTTTTGTTCTAGAATTGTGTATAGAAATATGGAAGCTTTCGTGCAAGTAAATGTGACTTCAGAACCCTATGAAGAATCGCTTTTATGGTTTTTATGGTATATAAGACAATGCGGAGGAACAGAAAGAATATATAGTACTGAAAATGGGGGACAGGTCAGATGTTTTCTAAATTGACATATGAAAAAATAATGTTGATAATTATAAGGAATAGATGTCAGTTATCTGCTCTTAACTACATTTATGAGAGGTGGTAATAAATTATCTCGCATTGTTTGGGCTATAGAAGGGAAAAAACTTTGATTATCTCCCTTTAATATTGTAGTTATGGGCTAATAACTGACTTGTCATTTTTATAGATTATAACTCATTGTATACTGTTGATGTTTGTTTTAGTGCATGTGCATGTAGATATTTAAATTTTGTTCTAGAATTGTGTATAGATGTTTGGGAGCTTTCGTGCAAGTAAATATGACTTCAGAACCCCATGAAGTATCGCTTTTATGGTTTTTATGGTATATTCGACAATGCGGAGGAACAGAAAGAATACATAGTACTGAACAGGGGGGACAGGTCAAGTATTTTCTTAATTGAAATATGAAACAAATGAGGAATAGGAGTCAGTTATCTGACCTTCACTACATAAAACGGTAAGGTATAAAATTGCCTCCCTTTCTTTTGAGAAAGAGAAGGTAGGTAATTTAGTTATCTTTCTTTAACTTTGTAGTTAGGGGCAACAACTGACTACCGTTTATATAACTTGTCATTTCTTCATAGAGAAGTTAAATATAATAATATGAAATGCAACAGTGTCTATAACAAAGCAAAAGAGCTCTATTTTTTCGGTCTTTTGTTTAAAATACGTAAATTAATCGATAAATAAAGTCTGAGGATACAAAATTTCTCCAAATTAATAGTCATCTGGCTACATTTTCAATACCTAACAAAATCTCAAAAATGAAACAAATTAAGTTAAAATGTTTAATATAAGAATCTAACTGTTCCCGATAAACTGTTGGGTTTAGATCCATATAAAATTACATCTCTTTTAAATGAAATTGCACTCTTCTAGGCTTCGTCTGAAACGAAGAAATTCCGATATTTGAGTTGATGGTTCCGTGTTCAAGCTGACGGATAAAAAAAACTACTAACGACTGTAGAATAAGCGCTTTTGAGGCTTTTATATGAAGGTGTGTCCAATATGGAAATTATATATCGTCAATGTTTTATTTGCTTTAATAAGTCACGTAAATTGAAAATTAATAATAAGAATCTCGTCATTTTAAAAAATCTCATTGTAGGTCATGGATTACAAAATGAAAAATCAACAAATTATTTTTTTGCAAGTTAGCAGATCGGAAACCTGATTTCAAACATTTAGGACCAAAAACTGGTTCAAATTAATAGCTTTATTTTTATGTGTTCTTTTAATTGTCACTTTAAGAATTAAACAAGGAAATTCGTTACAATGAAAATGAACCAAAGTCTTTGCGATTTATAAGGTTTTTCTTGATTTTACACACAAAATGTAAAATTTTCACAAATTTTCTTTGCAAAATTAGTAAGAAATTTTTTCCTGATTCGCAATATTTAGGTTTATATTTATCATCATTACATCTGACGTTATATTAAGTATATCGAATTTATTTCGACAACCTTGTGACACTGATTTACAATACCTCTGTTGCTTTTCGTCTTTCGGGGAGTATATAACGGAACTTTCTTTTATATGGTGACAATAATGAGATATTGTAGCTTATTTTAAAGCCACTATACAAATTAATTAATAGTTTTTCGGATTCCTCGCTCCTCATATAATGCTTTTAAAATTTCCAAAAAATTACTCGCTTCATTTTTTATCATTTTATAAAGAAAGTATCATAGTTACCTGCTCTTTACAGAATCCATAAGTTCATTAAATTTTGAAGATTTTTCATCAGAGTCAGTTTCTGTGGTACAGTACAACTCTTCGGAAATCCCTAAATCAATGGGGTGGTAGCTAAACTATCTATAGCATCAACGACCAAGCGACAAGGGTGACATGCAGTTGTAGAAATGAACGCGGAACCTTTTTATGTTTTATTTTTCCATCATGAATTAAAGGCATTGAGATCATATTTACTGGCTTGCTATGTATCCTTGATGTTCTTCTTTGTTTACTTGTCCCGCATTCACAATATGGACAAGACCATAACATTTTATAACAAAAAATCTAAACAAAACTAGCTCAGATAATGCAGCTACTAACAAAATAACTTTGATCAATAGCAAGTAGTAAGTACAATTCTTAGTAACTACATGTAAGCCTTAGAATCAGTCAATAAATCTGAAGTCCAACATGAACGTATCCTAATGAACATTTATACAAAAAAGTTTAAATCATGGTAATAATGATATTTTTTAAAGTAATAATGATTATAATATTTATCAAAACTTATCAGTCTGTCCACTCTAAATATAAAAAATTAAAATTTGCTCTCTCTCCTAAAAAAAATAAAAAAGTAATAAAAAAACTTTAAACTGTCGTGTTTGCATCAGTGTTTGAGGTTGCGCTCCAATATTTTGCATTGCAAGAAAAAAAATTAATTTAAAATTTTGTTCACTCGCACCTGTTTTTATTACTAAAATACGAAGAACGAGAGGATTTATTTGGAGTGGCCTAAAGTGAATATAATTTCGACGTCTTTAATATCCTTCTTGATACTAATCATTATTTTCAATCATTGTCATTGCCATTTTTCCTGCAGCTAACAACAAGTTTGAATTTAATATTTTACCGGACTGCATACTTCTTAAGGACCGGCCATTACATTTTACTTTTACATTATGGTTGATAATTTTTTCGAACTTTACAAAAATATAAGTATTTTTCAAACCGGCTTAACCTGCTTTTGTTGTAATCCAGCTTCATAAATGTAACTTTGTAATGGAAATGACAAGTCAGAATATTCCTAAAATCCCTTTTTGGGGAAAAATGTTCTTAACCCTGCTATGTTTCCTTTACCCTGCTATGTTCCTTTGATATTTACGAACAACTGCTATCATAGATGATTTTTATAATACAAAATGTATTTAAATCAATTATGATTTACTTATATAGCACTAATATGTTTTGTAACGTTGTAGTACCCAATTTCGGCGTAAATTGGTAGTTTTAACAATGTGGTTTCATTTTTAGTAAAGATAATGACCTGATTTTAATCGCAACAAAGCCCTGATATTTTTGAACAATTAACGAGTAAAAAATCGAAAAATTCATATTTCCTCTAAATGCAAACCGCGTTTGTAAAAGGGTGTTCTCGTGCATTTTTCTACGGGTCGATGTAACCCAATTTCGGTATCGAAATTTTGAACTCCTTGTTAGTTAATGGTTTTGTTTCTTTTCTAATATTTTGTTTCCAAATAAAATTTCAAACCTTTTGCCATATAATTCATCCAATACATTTGATTATTTTAACACATCATTGCTTCTTACGAATCATATATTGCTTTCTCTCAGGTCCGCAATGGGGTTACTTTCTAGGTCGTCATATTTTTGTTGACATTCCAAAACTCTAGACCTTACATGTGTGATGAAATAACTGAAACATGTTACAAAAAGCTTTATTTTTATGTTCTTAGAGACCAAAAATTTGTTAAACCATATAAAATGGCTTTCTTTGTTGAAAACCTTTTATTCCTAAAATGTGGTAACTGGGTAGCACACTGAAAATAGGTTACACAACGTAAGCGTTTTTGTATCGTAGTATTAAGTTAAATTGAAGTTAATTCAGAGTTTCTTTGTTTTATCTTGATTCAACAATCTAAATGAATGTATAAATTTATGTTCGAACAGGAGACTCACATAATTATCATTGCAACAAATGTAGTGTACCATAAGAAATTTATTTTCTAGTTCAAATAAAAATCTTTCGCTAAAAATCGAGACGACGTTTTAACCGTCATATAATTTAAAATAAATTTGCAGGAAAGAAAATTTGTTGGTGGATCACAGCAGATCAGTAAAAGGATGGCGGAAAAGTTAGGCAAAGGTATTTTCTGATGTTACATTGACAAGTACAAATGCTCGATGAATAAACAAAGAAAAAACGGACATGAAAACCTTAATGCCATTCCATACATAAAGTTGAAGATATCATCCATATATGCCTCGCATTTGTATCTATAACAAACCATATCAAAATATGTTTTGATACCAGTCAACTTGCCGAAGTAGACAACTAAACGTCAAAAAGATTTCTGAGACTAACAAAGTTCTTGGAGGAACATCTGATGATCAAGAGTAGAAAACAACAGAATGTCACACAATTTAGAACGCATTTTTAAAAACGAAGGGTATGGGTGCCACTGACAATTTAATTCATTCAAAAAATTAACCCGCGTGAACAATATTTTATCCAGAAAATATATTTCTGATAAAATTCGTTTTCCGCCTTGTTTTTTTTTGTGATTCTGTCAATAGAGCAATCTAAAACTTCAAAAATAACTAACATCTTTCAACAGCATAAGATTATGTTGAATTTTATTCATTTATTTTAATGGTTTATTCCAAATTCTTTCTTTTTAATAAAATGTATGTTATAAATAATCTTTGTACTAAACAAGCCTCTGACGTAAACTGCTGAATTAAAGTATAACGAGGCGTCACAAAATCTTTATAAGTGATACCTATGTTTCTCTGTTTTATCTGATGATTAGGCTTGGTAATATGCTTCTTTGGTGAACCCATTCTGACCTTACAAAACGAGACTTAAAATGTATCACTATGTGACCAAGCAAAAGCTTATCCTTGAGGCGAATCTACATACGCCAATAGCAAGTTTCGCCGGAAAAATACTTTGAGTACCACTTGTGGCGTTCGAATGTCGTTGTCGGATTTATATGTCCTACAGAGCAGAGAAATAAGTTTCAAAGTCATTTCGCTCATTTTCAACTCAAGCTATTTAATAAAAAAATAAAAGACTTTCTTTAATTATTTCATTTTCATAAAATAACTCGAGCTGATATAAAGTGACATACTATCGTCGCTCATGAAATTTTTTTTTGTTGAGCGACAGTAATTATACCCCCCGCAAACATAGTTTGGGGGGTATATAGGAATCACCCTGTCTGTCTGTCTGTCTGTCCGTCCGTCTG
>JAULBM010010806.1:0-11689 GCA_032357055.1 Geukensia granosissima
ATTTTAATTGGGTCAGTAAGGCAGGCTCTTTTGGAAGAAATATACTGGGGGTATGTGTATTTTGGGCTCCCAATTCAGTAGTGGATCCAGATATTCCAAAAATATGGAAGATAACATTTTAATTTGTCTTATTTAACAAACATAGAGAATAAGCACCCAGGGGACATAGATTCCCATGCCCTGCCAAACAGGAAGTAGACCTATGATATTGAATTTTTTATTAAAAATTTACAGCACAGAGATTCGATCAATGTCTCAGCAAACATGAAGTTGACAAATGACAGACCTAAAAAGGTGAGATATGGTATAACTCTCCCTGATATAATGCTTCAGACAAAAGATCAAATCAATCCAACATACACAAGCAGAGGAATTTTCACTAAAAGATTGATGGATATAAATTGGAGGGGTTAAAATTTAATGCCCCCGTTGCTTAAAAGCAGGGCATAAAAAGGGGACCAAGTCAAGACCAAGATTTGCTTAATTTGATTTGATTTTTGGATAAAGCTGAATCCCCTGGATCTGTCCTTGACTTGTAAATGTTGATCTCTATTTTTTTCAAGAATAGCCTATAAAGTAAAGCTGCACATAAAAATCTACACAATGGCTTGAAGCAATAAAATTATAAGGCAGTAAAAAGTGGAACAAAAGCTGCTAGCACAACATTTCTAAACATTCTTATAACTTTTGTTTTATATGTAAATAGAGGACAAGTTGTTTTTGTGTTGTTGATTTTAACTATTTATTTTATTATGAGTTATATATGTATGTTCCGCCATAATTTGGCTGAAATATTGCTGATGTGGCGTTAAACAACAGTGCCCCTGTGCCGGCAAACAGGAAGTAGATGACATAAGTTCAACTTACCCTGATACTGATTCAGAAAAAATATCAAATCATATATAGGCAAGCAGAGAAATCATTGACAAATTTGACAGATGTACGGACAAATGTAAAACTTAATGGGTTCATCACCTACAGGCCGGCATAAAAAAAATTAAGAGATAACTTATATTGTATGGAATTTTTATTTCAGACTAGTATGATGTCAGTAAAATATTAATCTGTATGCATTATTATAATAAACCATATTATAAAAATTCCAATCTTGATATTACAAACATTCCAGTCATATTTATTATAAAATTTGTGTCAAGGTAAACATTGACATTCAATAAAGTTACATGGGATTTCTTTTTAAAAATTAACACACACTTCAGAAATCATTTGCTAAAATGATAAATTGGACACTTTGGGCCGAATCCCCACCCTATTGAAAAACAGAATTATCCCTAAACAAATGTCTTGATTATATAAAAACGATGATTTCATCTTTGGAGGTTAATAATAGTAACGAAAGGTGACAATATCATTCAACTAAGTAAATATTCAATAAAATCATCGAAAAAGTTTAAATATGTTGATTATTGACGTAGGCGGTGATAAATTATACTAAATTCTAACATACTCCCCCTACTTTTAAAGGTCACTGGACAAACAAATAAACAGCACCTAATCTTAGTTTAAAACCATCTTATCTACCAAGCTGTCGCCAGATAATTTCAATTACAGTCAATATAAATGCAATATGAATTTATGAATTATTACTCCTCATCCAGTGTTGTCAAATTACACCAATTGATTTAGCATAAGGTTTTTTGGACTAATAGTCTATGTGAAAAATATTTGTAGGTCATAACTGCATTTTGCCCATTGATCTATAATGGGAAAAACATTCTTTTTAAGAAAAAATTCTTGAAATATACTCTGAAAAATATGGTTAATGCATACATGAAATTCTTTTTGTGGTATCATAAATTTTATTAAAGCTTGGTTTAAAAAATATGTTTCATTTTTTTTTAATTTCAAGGGATATGTAAAGTTATTTAAATTCATTTCAACAAAGGTATTCATTTACTGCATATCCTGCCAAGAAGGCCACCTTTATCAAATGATCACATGGGATGAAATTATCTGTCAATATCTTTTAGTTAAAGATATTTATCTTTCTGTGAAAATCTGTGAGTTATAGATATTTATCTTTTGGAATCTCTCTGTGGGAATCTGTGAGTTACAGATAATTATCTGTGGAAATCTGTGAGTTACAGATAGTTATCTGTTGGAGTCTGTGAGTTACAGATAATCATCTGTTGTAATCTGTGAGTTACAGATATTTATATATAGGAATCTGTGAGTTACTGTTACTTATCTGTTGGAAATATGAGTAACAGATATTAATCTATTGGTATCTGGTCACTTACCATCTATAGGAGTTACTGGTTTTTGTGTAGTTTTGGATTTTTCTGGTTTTTTCTTTTTTCCTGGACGAACTAAAAAGCAGAAGAAAAAAAGAAACAAGCATAGAATGTGCAGACAAAACAAGAAAAAAACACAGCAAAGTTTGTGAGAACAAAGCAAAATTGTTGTGAGAATGAACATTTTTCCTCATACAGTGGAATCTGTCTATTTCAGTAAAGATTCTTGTTCGGCCCACCCAATCTCAGAAACCCATGTCTCAAAAACTATTATTTACTTATTTTCCACGGGAAACATTTTTATGCAAATTTTGATTCCTCATATCAAATTCTGTAAATTATGCCCACCCTATCTGTGAAGGGCCTGTCTCAAAATTTTTTATTTACTTTTTTCCCACAGGAAACAATCTTTATGCAAATTTAGATTTCCCTGAATCAAATTCTGCTTAATTCCATCAAGCTCATCTTTGAAGGACCTGTCTCAAAATTTGTTTTTTAGTTTTTTTTAATAGGAAACAATCTTTCTGCAATTTTTAAGTTCCCAGTATTAAATTCTACTAAATTTTCCACTACTGCGCTAGATATGCTGGCTCATTACTTCTGGTCATTAAAAATTTACAAGGTTGAAAAAAATAAATAGCAAAATTTAACTGTCCATTCAATGATTTTGTGTTGCTGTGTCAGGAGAAAAATTTATAAATAAACCCAATCAGACACTAAGTAGGACTTAAAATAAACAGGATGTCAAAATACTCAAGATAAAAAAGTATGAAACTTAAAATTAAGGAATAAAAATTACGTCAGATTGTGCAAGATGTAAGACCACTCAAGTAACAAATTTGACAGATTCTACTGTATCTTGACTTACAAACACTGTGAAACCACTATAATTCCTAGGGTACATATTTTTTTTTCATTTCATAGTCCAAAAAAAACTACAAAATGGAGTAAACAGTAAAATACAAATTTTCATTTAGCATTTAATTTGCTGAATGAATATATTTAATAAATTTTGATAACCATGAAAACTGGTACTCATGAATACAAAGAGTTTCACAGTATTACTTATTACTAGCTGAAAAGAAAATTAGTGTGAATTTAATGTTATATTTGTGGAAGACTTACTCCAAAAACTCATGAACCAGTTTTCAATATTGATATAACATAAAAAAAATGGTATTGGACATTACCAGTTATTAGATCTGTTCATTTCTGATTGTGGAGTTTGGAGTTTATCTATCACAAATGTCACATTTAATTTGCTTTAATATTGTATCTGAGCACTATATTTTTGTTTTGATTTTAACTTTGCATAAAAAAGGCACCAACCATTTGACTCATATAATTGGTGGCAGTGGTGGGGAGGGGGGTGTAGCAATGTGTGCCCAAGTCATATTATTTTTTTTCTTGTACAGTTTAAAAGAGAATTTTTTACCCAAATCAATTTCTTTTCAAAGTCCAATAACTGGGCCTGATAATTTTTTAGCCATAGAAGGGGGCCAGACTATTTTTCTAAATAATCCCAACACTACCACCCCAACCCCCAACAAAATCAAATGGTGCATGCCTAACAGGGAAATAATTGTGTTGAACAAATCTTTAAGTGAATCATAACAATACATTATATGGCATGCAAACACAAAATAAACAAAGAGAAAAATGGGTCCAATGGGACATGGACGCCCTATCTAGGCAAACAGGAAGTAGACATCTGAGGGACCAGAAAGGGGCAGACACCGTACATATCCATGATAATGATGATGATGACCAAATATCAAATCAATCCAACTTATACAAGCAGAGAAATCTTCTTTAAAAGAAAACTGACATGTAGGAACAGATGAGGGTAACACTTAATGCCCCTGTCACCTAAAGATGGGGGAACAATAAAATCATGGACATTTTTTTAGGTAAAAATAGGTCCTCTGTAGGTTAATTGCTTTTCCTCCATATTTTTTTCAATATAATTTGGTTTTTCTTAAAGAGGCTTCATTTCACCAGATGTATCCTTCTTTACCGGACTGTACCAAGCAACCTTTACTCAAGTAACTTGTATAAAAGAAAAAACAAACGAACATTTGCCTACATGAAATAAGTAATGCCAAACTGATTCACTCGACCAAGACCACCCAAGGCCAAAGTTTGAGACCTAAAACCACAGACTTCAGAAGGATATACACACAATATCTGCAACAACATGTGCAAGGTGTTGTTTTTTCACAGTTCAACGCGAAGACGAGCGTAGACAATCAACGCATTGATTACAAAATACTTATAAATGAAATGCACCAGTATCTCTTTGTTTAAATAGCTAATTAGCAAGTGATTCATTTAACTATCTCTTTATGGTTTCTAGCGATATTAATTTCCCTTCAAGTCTGACTACCATCCCGCTAATGATGAATTTGAACACCTTACACTGTTGTTCATCTACCTATTTTTTTCCAAAGAAGTCATTGGGTACTTTGAAGTCCGGTAACATAAGAAAAATTAAGTCTTTGTCTATTGTTTATGTTATATATACTATATTATTAAACATTTCAATTGTTTAAAAAATTATGAATAAAATTATCAAATACAACTTAAGGTTACATGTTTTCACATTTTAAAGCATAAATAAAATTAAAAACATTGGTTTATGGTTCATATTACAAATACATTAAGGTTTGACAATCCAGCTTCAAAGATTCTAGAAATGTTTTGTAGAAAAAGCATTCTTTAGAACTTTTAAAAATAAATATACAAATGTGATAATTTGTCTTTGATTTTGTAAAAAAAATCCTATGATAAAAATATAAAGAATTATTATGATTTCAATAGACCAAATGATGCTTCAAATTATCCCCTTTGTCAACAAAATCACTGTGAAGTTCTTGGAGAATACACTGTCTATCATCATGTACATTTCAAGTTCACATTATTAAAATTACTTGATGCCAGTGAAATATGAGAAATTTGGTACATATATGTTATTTTTAGTCCAATTGATCCTTTTGTTAAAATCATCCTCATTTAACCACATTTCACTGTATTTCAAAATTTTCAATTTTCTTGAAGTTTTTCCTGATTTATCTCCCTTTTCAACACTTCAAAGTTATCCCCTTCCAAAAGGTTATAAGTAACAAGCATAAAAAAAATCACATACTAAATAAAAAGTGCTTTTGATGTAAATATAATTCATGCAAACCTGAAATTATCTTTCTAACTTCAAAAACACAACTATGTGTCATAATATCAACTTCAGTTTCATTTTTTTCTCCATCAAAATCATCTGTCACATTTCTGTTTTCGGAAAATCGAAATTTTTTCTTTCTGCTTACAGTAAAAGTTTTTGTCAAATTCATAGCAGACTTGGTTATAATTTCTCCGGCAATATCCTTCATAGTGTTATCGAGTACAGAAAATCATCAATGCACTTTCAAAATGGCCTCCTGGCTAAACTAGTGTTGATCAAAATAATATCATGCAGACTTCTATAAATAAGTCTATAACATGGCCCTCGGCCAGTTTTTGACTGTCATATTTTTGCCACAGGTGACCTATCCCTTTAATCTTCAGTTTCATTCAATCATATTTATAATACATATAAATAAATAAGTAAAATGAAATTTGATTTAACTCTTTATCAAGTATAATCTGTAGTTTCCAAAAAGGTTTATATATTTTTAATTCTGCAGTTATACACCTGTGAGGAAAGCTTTTCAATTTTTTAGAGTCTTAAAGGGTATTAATTGATATTAATCAAAAATAATTAAATGCTTGACTGAGATTTTTACAAACAGTACTATAAGTTTTATATACATTGAGATGTTTAATTGACTCCAAATCAATGAGAATGAATAATTTTATTACCAAGGAAAAAAAATATCATAGCAATGGAACAATTTGCTGAGAAGAGAGTTTTTTTTTAAAATTAAAAGCTGAATCATGTTTCCGATTTTGATTTATAGTGTAAATGGATCATCTACAAACTATAACACCACATATTTTACCAGAAACAATTGTTTCAGATTTCTGTTTTGAATTGAAAATTGCAATCCTAATAAATACGAGGCTTTATGAAGCAGAGGGCTTCTAAAATATCTTGTGGCACTACATATTATTTTGATACACCATGTAACCGTTTCACAAAAGGTCGTAAGTGTTAAGAGTAATCATTACATACATAAAGGACTTACGAGTAGTCATATTCTTACACTTATTTGTGAAACGTTCACCAGGATCTTATATTAAGAAATTTATAATGTCTGATGGATATAACAGCCTCTTTATCAAGGGAGGTTCCAGAAGTAAGGATAAAACTATGGGAGATCGAGGGTACCAAACAAAATAACAGATTATATCAACTTTGTTCAATATTGCTGGGCATCTGGAAAGAAAAATTACCATTTTTGCAAAATTATAAATAAATCAGTGAAATGAAAAAAAAATTAAATTTGAGTAAGCTGGTGTATCACATCCAATCCCTTCTTTCAGTTGCTTTAAAAATACTAAATCAAGCCACCAGAATCAATTTAAGGACATTTAGCATTATTTTACATCTCTTAAAGCACACCATATAAACATAACATAAAAATGCTGTGCAATCATGACTTGCTGAGGACAAGATTCATTGATAAAAGGTGTCATGTTGTTTGCCTGAGGAATCTTTAACATTGCTCCATCACCACAAAAATTGTTGACAATCATTCAATGATTAATATTTTTTAGATAGTTTTTTAAAGATTTTTGTGGTGAAAAGAGATCAATCTTTTGTAGATTAAACAAAAGTACAAACTTAGTTACCATATACAAAGAAAAATAAATTCTTCCCTAAAACAAAAATGTACCAATGAATAATTCTTCAGTGAATCAACACAATCTAAAAACTACCAAAACTAAGAAATAGGGACATGTATCGTCAATGAAAATTTGTATTTTGATATATCTAAACAATGCAAGCCTATATTGATATATATTGATATGATTAATCTTCAAGTTTCCTGACTGCATTAAGATCATCATATTGTTTTAAATTTTTTTTGTATTATGAAATAATCATATCTTTTGACATGAGGCAACAACCTCTCAGATTTGACTTTCCCACATATTGGAAATGACTATTCTAAGCAAATTTTTGTGCATAGTCTAAATTTTTTTAACTGAATTAAAAAAACTGATATTCTGAATTTTGTACTGATGCACCAGATTTGTTGAATAGTATTGCAAAAGATCTATAAACCAGTTTATCTTTACACCTCTTCTGTGATCTGAAGATAATCTTTTCTGCAAAAAGATGTAGTGGTTTCAATCATGTGTCGATTCAATAAAAAAAATAATTTCCCTTGGGCCTTCCATATGGCAACATTGAACTCAATATAATTTGGTAATGGATTTTCATGCATTCTTATTTTTTTCAAAGGTTCAATATCCTGACAATATGAATCTAATGATATCATCATTACATTTCACTATCTGCTCTGGTGAGCCCTATTGGTCCCCTTCAGGGGCAGATTCAGGGGGGGCACACCTGACACAACCACCCCCCCCCCCCCCAAAAAAAAAAAAAGAAAAATAGAAAAAACCTTTTTTAGTCTTAAATTTCCTAATTTTTAATGAACCCCCTAGGGGGCTTCACCCCCCTGGACCTGTGCCCCTCCCCCAATGTAAAAGCCTGGAACTGCGGCTGATCTGATACAACATTGCTTAATAAATGTCATGTACAACTGTTTTGGCTAGTAGCAAATAACACATGTACGTATTTGAATTTATAGGGTCTTATCCAAGATGCTATGGCTACAAATCTGCATACTATTCAAGGGTCAAAGAGTGGTTAGAGGACTTAAACAAAAATTATAGGTTTAAGAGCAGTAACAGAATCATGTGTAGAAGCAACAGTGAATCCTGGTACTTAGGACTGGATTGTTACTATACAGTAAACTTGATATCTGTACATTTAATTTTGATGCTTTGCTTCCTTACAGGCATGTTAAGGGAACCCGCCTAAGTACCAGTATGACATGAAAGACAAAACTGTCCCTGACTGAAAGCCTCATATTCAGGTGGTGGATTGATCCAATATTTTACTTGTCTATTATCAAACACTTGATGAGGACCTAACTAGGAACATCTGTTCCATGTTCCATTTAGCAGTTCTCAAGAAGTCATTGGTGTGTATTACTAAGGGTCCTAGTAGCCATTTTGGATGACCTATCTGAACCAAATTAACAACACTTGACACAAATCTTGTGAGAATATGTGTGCCATGTATGATTCAATCCAATTTATCAATTATTTTCAATAAACTGTTTGTAAGCTGTCTCCCATATATTCCTGTATGAGGTCAAATCCCAGCTATTAGACTAAATTTGGTTAGACCCAGGGTTCATAAGAACTTTTTCTGTTTCAACCCACTTAGCTAAAGTTCTTAACTTAAAATGAATCCTGAATTGTGTTTTGACTTTTATTAAATTAAAGTTATACTTTAATTTTAAGATGTCTAAAAAATACTGTTTCTGAAATTTAAACTCTGTACACAAACAATTTTTTGAAAGTCAAGGACATTGAACATCCCCACCAAGAGTTAGCATGCTTCACGAAGCAGAGGGCACTACATGGAGAAGACTTTATGTTTTACGATAATAAGATTTTAAACATTTTAAATTATTATTACAAAAGATCAAAAGCAAAGCTTAGGCATTACATAATCTATGAATATAAAAAAAATTGTTTTTTTCTGCCGAGATTAAAGTGTGGCAGGCTATCGCTGAGTTTGATCTGTTAAACAGGTATCTGTCTGGTGATATCCTACTTAGGTGGTTAATTCGAGACTTTTGATAATTTTGGAAACATAACAAGTTTTAAATATGTTCAAACAATTTTGATTGAATTAACAAAGTTTAGATAAACATAAAATAGATGAAAATCTTTAGTTAAGTAGATCATAAAATTTTGGAAATTGAACCAGTTTACTGCATTTTCCCTAAAAAGAGCCCCAGGTTGCTGAAATATTACAGGGGGTTTTTACAATTTATTAGGAACAAACTATTTAATTGTAGAAGCTGTTGATTTTCAGTTATTTAGAAATATTTGTTCAAACCTTGAACATTTTGTTTTATTGTTGAGCTGTTTTATATTTACATATACGTAGGTTCTTGCCGTGATATGGCTGAAATACTGCTGACATAGCGTTAAACAACAATAAATCAATCAATCAATCAATCAATCATTTATTGTTGAGCACCACTTTCATTGCTAAGGAGATCTATATCTCCTATTCAAAACTGAATACAGTATTTCTCATATTAAGCACACAGGACACTTAGAAATTCGAAAACTGTGGGCTTATTAGACTCACCAAAATCCAGAATTTCATCAGATCTGGTTCAAAATATATTGTTTCTGTAGTTTAAAACTGCATAAAAATGAAGAATACTACTTTGATATTTGTTACTGGCAGTTAGGCAACATTAATGACTGATAATGAGATATTTGCCACTGGCACTTCGGCAACATTCTTGACTGATAATGAGATATTTGCCACTGGCCCTAGGCAACATTCATTGATAAATTATGAGATATTTGCCACTGGCCCTAGGCAACATTCATTGATAAATTATGAGATATTTGCCACTGGCACTTAGGCAACATTAATGACTGATAATGAGATATTTGCCACTGGCACTTAGGCAACATTCATGACTGATAATGAGATATTTGCCACTGGCACTTGGGCAGCATTCATGACTTGATCATGAGATATTTGCCACTGGCCCTAAGCAACATTCATTGATAAATTATAAGATTTTTTGGAAGTTAGGCATTATTTCAATCAATCGAAGAAAATGCAAAACTATGCAAAATAAACTTAAGGATCAGGCAATTATGCAGATTGAAATTTCAAACATCAGGTCTATGGGGCACCTTTTGGGGTAAAGGTGCTCTGAATTAAAGACATTGCAGTACTTAAAATTCTTTTCTTCTATAAGTTAATCAGTAGCTTCAAGTTTGATTTTCCACCAGTATCATATGATAGAGTATAACTTAGTAATCAATTATAGATCTTTATATAGTAGATCGGAAATTATTTAAAAATCATCTGATTATCGACTGATTGGATTTGATTAACATCAAATATTATGATAAGTTAAAGTTAAGTGGTAACAATTTAGATGCTTTAAGAGGAAGTAAGAATCTCAAGAGAGAATTGCAAAATTTTTCATGAAACTGATTTATCCATCAACTTGCATCAATGGCCAGTTTGTATCAATTTGAAGAACCTTTTTCACAAAAAAACTCCCATCCATCCATTACTTAGATTACAGTGTTCAACAATCAACATAATTTAAATAGTTACTTTTTAAATTTTTCTAAACAGTACAGCAAAAAACTATTCTTATAGACCAAATGTAAATAGGGATCGTTCTGACTATGTATGAAAAATATTTTCCTTCAATCAATCAATAAAAAGGTTCTTGATTTTTGTAGGAGTTGCAATTGCTTATAATTTTGGAGAAAAAACTAACGAACATCTTAGGTTCTTAAAAAGAATTGAAATTGCTGTAGCATATGTTATTACATTGGACTTTTGCCGAAACTATGGCAAAAAGATGGCAAAATGGTTGGTCAGCAACAAATATTTAGAACCAAATTGCAGTATACTAATTGATACCAGTCCCACCCTTAATTTTGGACAACATAGTCTGGGTCAAAGCCCTGACTAATTAAAAGACACAACAACGCAACAAAAATGCAAAGCAATGTCTGGTATAAACATGATAGCTAGGTGGTTGTTTTTGATGAGTCTCTGTCGAACTCATCAGAAATCGCTGTTTACAACATTAAGAACTTTGTGGTTTTTAGTACTACCCAAAGCTAATTTCATGCTCACCCTAGTTAATTACAGTGTTTTTTTTCGCAATTAATTCGGATGATACATTTTTGCTTAACACAAGATGCTCTTTAGTAAGACTATTAACCTCCAGTGCCTATGAATAATTAATAACATTTCAACGAGGATATATTATTTAGTAATTGATGCAAAATGCTTCTTTTCCTTTGTATTAATTATATACCACTCTTACAAAGACATATACTTCATGATAATAAGGAAAAAACAGAGTTATAATAATTTGTATCCATCTGTCTTGATAATTGTAAGAAAATGACTTACAATTTTGTAACTTGATGAAAAGTGATTTCTATTGACCTCATGTTATACTTGTGTTAATATATTTCTAATGAAGATCCCTTTCACTTTCTATATAAAAATAAGAGATGTGGCAAGATTGTCCATGAGACAGCCATCCACCAAATGTCGAATTTAACCGGAGGTGCAGGCAATGCCTGCAAAGTTCGCCTCGTTGTCCCCAGATTGTTCTATTTGAATCGAAGTTGACTTTGCGTGAAAACTTGTTATGCAAACATAACAGTCTGAGAGTCTTATGTAAAAGTCT
>JAULBM010010817.1:0-11688 GCA_032357055.1 Geukensia granosissima
GTCGCATTTCTATGAATATCTGATAACCTTAAATGCACTTAAATCCAAAAAATCAATTTCATATTTACATTCAAAAATTTTTCCTGCCATTTTTCAGCGCATGCGTTTAAAAAAAATGTGTGTTATTAAGTTTCTTATGACATCTTTCTCTAGTGTCATTATTTTCTGAAAATAATATTTTCCCGCAGTTGTTCACAGAACAAATGTGAATTTGGTATGTCATGGTAAATTGGTACATGGTACATTGTACCCAGACGTGAACATTATGATGATCGCAATACACGTAAAACATGTTTCTTGTAAAAGGATAAGGATTCACTGTTATTCTTTTTGCGCCAATCATATCACTCGTTTCGTAATGGACCAAAGATATCAATGATATATCATCTTGGTTGGCGGACGGGGGTACCGGACACTTCTTTGATAAAAAAAATCACAAAAGGACAATTCAACCAAAGTTTGGTCCCAACTGAGAGAAGAATAGTTTTTATAGACGATAGACAGCAAGTGATGGCAAAAGCTAACATGCATAGCCTAGCTTTTACGCCTTTAATATGGAAGCACCGGACAAAACCTTCTTCTACTGAAAAGCTGTCAGTTTTATACAAGTCTCTAGCAACAAATATACCCTTCGGGCTGTAACATGATTCTCTTATGATAGTTTTATATTTTATGGTCCATTCTTTTCTCTTTATTTGGAGTGTTCGCTCGGAGTAAACAAGGATCTCGCAAAGAGAGACTTCCAGGCCGATCAATAGAATGTCCCGATATATCAAACGATAGGCTAATCAAATGCAAGTTATATATTTCAAATATCAGTTCTTGCAAATACCTGAATCAAAGAAAAAATTACAATTACAAATGCATTTAATAAAATAAGAATAAGGACAGAATTGTATTGGTGTAGAATTCAAACTTGTTACCAAACTACTGAAACAACACAGACAAGACAAACATTAGAACAAGGACATTGAACACAACACCTGTTACATATAGAAAAATTCACTTGATGCGAACAGCATTTACTGCGTTTCGACATGGAATGAATATTTTCTTAATACATGGGGGATAACTGTATGGTAAAACATCTTCAGATATAATGCATGAGTTACCTTTCTTACAACGGTGTGTTATTACGATGTATTCAACATGGGCTAGCAACAAACGTGTGAATAATTAGAAACTTTGACGTGCCTGATTAATATGGTCAGTGTTGTCGTGTTTTCATCTATTTTAAATAAAAGTGAGTTCTATAGTTATTTGTCACCCAGAAACATCACAACCAAGACCTATCAAGTACAAATATTTGGCTAAAATATCTTCATGATGTTTTGGTGGGATCATGTCTATTTTGAACAAATCATCTAAAAATTCAATATTTTTGCAGAAAATGTTATATTCTAATGTACACCAAACGAAATTTGCCACGACTCAAGTCGAAATATATCAAAAGTTGAGCTATGAAGTATGTCATGTTATATATCGATGGAATTCTAATTTTTTGCCGCAACTCATCCTGCAGTTAAAATTTTAGTTTTCCTCAACACATAAAAATTTCCCATTACCCCTCTATGTTAAATTTTGGACATTGAAAAAAATTGTCTCAAAATGGCATGTTTTCATGGAGAAATATTCCGCTTCAGTGTTATAACCAAAATAAAATTAAACTTTATTCTTAAAATTTTATCTTTTATCTGTCATAAAACCACAAAAAATAAAAGTTTTATCATTTTTTGTTACCCACGACTATTGGTTAATTGCACCATCAAATGAAGCTAATTTACAAAGTCGAAAAAAATAACATTACACCATATGGGGAAATTTTCATTTCATGTTAAAATTAATTTTAAGCTACAGCTTCAGCTGCGGCAAAAAATTAGAATTCCAACGATATATAACATCATATATTTCATTGTCAAACTTTTGATACAGGTTCACTTTTGTTGTGGCAAAATTCGTTTGGTGTACTATAATATGTAAAATACATTCAGGACAAACCATAAATAAAAAAATCCATTTAAAAGGATCAAATTATTATTGTGGAAATTGCCTTGAATATGGGAATAGAAGGTATAATCTGGCGAGAAAATACTGCTACTATGACAACCACTTATTGTACAATTCAAAAAATTCATCTTCAACTTCAATTTTCTTACCTTGCTGAGAATCAACAGTTCCTGATACAACAGGAGAACCCACTCGTGCCGCTCTCCTCCATTTATTTACAAGGAATTTCATTCTGGAAAATAATCAAAAAGTCCTGTACAAGAAATGACTCCAGTTTATTTTGTTTTCATAATTTCATGTGTGGTAACAACATGATAGACTCTTTTCTCATTGTGTTACCATTATAAACATTTTCTTGTTCTCATAGAGCCAATAAAATTTTTCAAAGCAGTTTCATCTTTAGAAAAAAGTATGAAAAAAATCTTGTTTTTTTTAAATTCAGTCAATGTAAAATTACTCTGCAAGGTATTAAAATATGCCTGACTGCCTTCCTTATCATGTTTCAGTTTGGCCTGAGAACAAGAGAATTAATTTTGCATGGCCTGTTTATTGTAATGATATAGATGCCACATCTCAGCAGACAGAAAGTTGACAAACAACAGTTCTGAAAAGATGAGTCATGCTAAAACCCACCTTGAAAAGGCATCAGATATAATATAGAATCAATCAAATATTCACAAGCCAGGAAATCTTTAATGAAATTTAAGGACATACATACAGACGAGAGTAATACTTATTGCCCCTGTCACCTAGAGGTGGGGCATAACAAACATAACTTGTATGTTTAATTGGGCATCAAACCAGTGTCATTAGTGTTTAGGTCAATGTGGTGATCTATTTATGATGCAGCAGGCCAGATAACCTGATTAGAACCACCAATATTGGATAGGTAATTGACAAACTTTAACACATGAATTGTGAATAAAGTGCACCATATTTCATCTGGTTCAAAGCCAAGGACTTACATGTTATAAAATATAAGTTGTGGTGATCTGTACAGCTAAGTTTGTTTAAATTAACATCCTAAATCTCTGTTCCACCCAGACCCAAAAAGATAGCAAAAAGTTGCAACACACAGGTAAGTCTGAATTAACATTCTAAACCTCTGTTCCACCCAGGCCCCTAAAGATAGCAAAAAGTAGCAACACTATGTATATATACTAACCTACAGACAGCCACTACAACTCTGGCTGCACTTCGGAATATGGTAAATAGTCGAGTATGTGATGTCCTGGGCTGCATGTCCTGAGGTGAAGGGAAGGCACCCATACGGGCAATGAGACACAAGGTGGTCTGTTCACAATCCTGGAAACCACCTAATAATAAAAGGAGGTACTTCTTCTGGTAGATCAGGGCCTTTCTGTAACTCTCCGCTCTCAGGTATTTACCATATAATCTCTGCATCTAAAATAGCATGATCATGATTTCATGGTAAAATAAAGATTCTGTATAAAAACATGAGAGATGTTCTTTTAAAATGTTTGTACCAAGGTCAAAAGGCAAGTTTGACATATACCATCAATATAAAGGAAGTTTTGAGGGGATCATATCCTGCATTCCTGCAAAAACAAGACATACTGTGAGCAAAACTCACAAAGGATATTCCCCGCTCCCCTATCACTTAAGTTGAATTATCTGCCCTTGGAATAAAGCACGATGTATGATCTTCCCATATGCAAATCTACACATTGTGTCTAAGCTTCATGTAAAGTTTCATTGAAATCCGTTGAGCGGTGTAGGAGGAGATGCGCTTACAAGCTATGTGGACAGACGGACAGACAGACAGACAGGGTGATTCCTATATACCCCCCAAACTATGTTTGCGGGGGGTATAATAATCCTTAATACACAAGAAAATAAATTACTCAATTCTGATTTCCAAAATAATAAAGTGTAAATCCTACATCCTGTTAAGCATAATTCAGATTTCCCACACAACAAAATGGCTGATCCTGCTGTTCGGAAATTAAAAAAAAAAATATTTGTTAAAAATTCCCGTAAAAAAATTGTGTTTGGTACTTAAAAGTTTTTGTAGGATTAGAAACTCAAACCAGAGCTTTAACTTTTAAGTAGCAGTCCAAATAAAAATCATGTACTGTCAGATGTAGAAGTGATTCATGGTGCAGAAAAACCTACAAATCTAAAGACGATTTTTTTAAACCACATATCTTATATGTTAACATGATTATAGATGTTTGTTTGCCAAGAAATGTTTTTCTGAGAAAACCATAAATTTATTTTTCTAAGAAATCAACTATTTAAAGAACAACTCTTGCATAAGGTTTTTTTCATGAACATTCTATGTAATTCAAATATTAAATGCACAAAGCACGAATGACAAACAATGTCTGGTCATGTATACAAAAACAGTGTCTAAATTAAAAACAAGTTTTGCCTTGCTGACTTTATGCAGGAATCACCTCCAGTTTGATTTTTCTGTGTACTGATATTTAAGACCGTACTAAGTGAAAGCTAAAAACATTCAATAAACTAAGTTTATTCCAGACTTTTACAAAAATTTAAGTACATATACTATTTGATTTAATTTTGTTTAACATTCTTACCTTGTCTTTGTCATAATCAGACATCACACCAGATGACGGTAATGTTGATCTTCTGTCTCGTTCTATTTTTAGATCATGTTGTAGCTGCTCAATCTCTCGTTCAGCATTATTTAATGACAGTTGTAGTGAGAGCCTCTCTTTAGCCCATTCAGCTTTGTCTTCTAAATGTTTGTCAGATAAATGTAAAGATTTGGAGTCACCATTCTGTAAGAAAGACATGAAAATGTATAGAAGGTTAAATCTAAGATTTGCAGTCACCAGTTTGTCAGAAAGACATGAAAATGCATATAAGGATAAATAAAAGATTTGGAGTCACCATTATGTAAGAAAAACATGAAAATTTATAAAAGGTTAAATCTAAGATTTGCAGTCACCATTCTGTAAGAAAGACATGAAAATGTATATAAAATTAAATAAAAGATTTGGAGTCACCATTCTGTAAGAAAGACATAAAAAAGTATAAAGGTTTTAGTACCAAATGCAACAGAATTATTTTTTTTGTCATAGCTTTTAATTCCCCCAAAACAAGCCATGCTGCTATAATTTACTGATATATTTTTAATAATTACAGAAAGAAAACATGTCCATGAGACATGGATGCCACTGCCATATACAGAATGTCGGTATATGACAGACCTGAAAAGATGAGAAACAGTACAACTCATCCTGATATTGCTTCAGAACAGATATTAAATCAATCAAAATACACAAGCAAAGTACTGTAAATTCGGAAATTATTGCGTGCATTTATTATTGCGATTTGTTAATTTTAAGCGATAATGCGAGTTTTATTATTGCGATTTTAACCCTGTCGCAATTTTCGCAAAAATAAAAACATCGCAATAATTTCTGAATTTACAGTAATCTATGAAGAAAATTTTACTGATAGTAAGGACAAGGATAAAAATTTAATGCCCCATTCACATAAAGATTGGGCATAAAAAGACAAAAAAATTAGCCCCTACTTTACTGTATTTCCTCTCTTGTACAAAAAATTCTGTGGATGTAACATTCTAAATATAGCCACATATTAATTTGATTTCTTTTTTATGTTTAACCAAATAATAATAGAAATTTAACAGGAGTGCTTTAAAACTTCACAAGTTTCAATAAGTTTTTCATGGTTTGGATGAAAAGCAAGAAGTATACTCTGTCATTGCTAGAAAAACTTTGGATCTTGCTGTAAGACCAAACCATGGCTTTTACCTGTACAGATGAATCTCTCTGTCTGTACCGCCACACATCCTCTTCCAAACGACTCAGTGTCTTGCGTAGTTCTATTTTCTCCTCTGTTAGCCTAGAGACAAAGTTGGTCAATTCATTGTTGTGGTGTAAGATACGTCCATTTACAGCATTCAGATCAGGCCTGGACATCAAATTTCTGTCACCCTGTAAAAATAATTATCAGTTCTATATAATTAAGATTCAACAACGCTCAGGCCTGGCCTGGAAATAAATTTCTATCAGCCCAAAAATTAACTGATAGTTTTTAATTTCTTGTTATTGCCAAAAAACTATCAAATGTATCCTATTTTCCATCAATTGAACAATCATCTAAGCTCAATGGGTTCTATTTCTGTTTCCTATTTAAAATTTCAATTTTTAAGTGGATAATTGCCTATATAAGTTATTTATCCATACCCCAAAGATGACCAATCTCTAAATGTAGGTCTGAACATTATAAAAATAAATTTTAATAAACTGTTAAATACTTACACCAGATTCGAAGGCAAGAGGGATCTGTACATGTTTAAGTTCATTCAATAAATCTTTGACAGAACTCTGTAAGACACTGGCATCCTCTTCATCATCTGGTCTGTAAGGAGATAAACACAATCTTCATATTATTAAAACAAAATGAAATTTATAAACAATGAGACATAAACTTCTGTCTTTATGTAAATACAAATTAAGCCATAATAAATAAATGTTTTCTCATTCAACTTTTTTGAATATTTGGGGTGGGATGGATTTTATTTTTTATCATTTTCATAACCCATGGCCTTGTTTTCAAATTTTGCAGCTAGCTCCACATTAACTGTTATCAAGGCCTGGACAAAAAAGATGCATTTCAAAGCCAGGCCACCCCAAGAAAGGACTTCAAAGTAAAATTATGCATGTGAATTGTCACATCATAATAGAATCAACATCAAAGTGTTATCAAACATTTTTTAATTTTTTTACATAAATCAACTAAACTTCTGTAACTGGAAACTCACATGTGCCCAAACAATGACATACCCACTCCTCCAAATAAAACAGTTTCTTGTCTAAATACAACCCTCGCTGAGATCTTACTGATATTGTTAAGTGGATGTATGTATGATTTCATGAAACTACAGTCTTCCAATTTACATATTGCAAAATAAAACAATGTACACAAAATTTTATAAATGGTTGGAAAAAAGACAATATCAAATACTTACTTGACAAGTTGTCCTATTTTGTCCTGGAATTGTAACATAAGGTACTGTAAACTTTGACACAGACTCTCCAGCTGGGCCTTATAAACTTTCCAATTCTCCCTCTGCTCTGATGTGTCAAGATCACTGTCTGGAGATCCACCAGCTCCTACCAACCGTTCCTACAGACAGAAGAAATAAGTTTAAAAAAATTGAAAGATTTGCAATAAAGAAATTTCACTTTGTGGCTTATTCATTTGTTGAGACCTATGAATTTGTATTTTTTTCATCCAATCAGAATTATGAGAGAAAGTCAACTCAGATGTTAAAAATGCCTGGTTAATTGAATGTTGAATCAAATGGCATCTCATACTGTTTGACATAGCTTCAAAAGTTCCAGTTCTTGTTGATACTTTTTTATGCTAAAAACTTACTTACTCTTATCCAATGACTGAATAACCAAATTGTGTAATTTTAGAAAATTTTAACAACCTTAGTTGCAAGAAGAATGATTTTTTTTCATGTTAAAAAGTCCACCAAGTCATCGGCAGTATCTTAAAGTAGAAAATGCCTATGTTGTACTTAAGTGTCTAATTTTAAGCTTCTAATGTATCTAAAAGCTGCCTTCCCCTTCTATTATACAAGTTCTACAAATATGCCTTTTCTTTGACCACCCGAGTTCACCCCCAGTTTTTTGTGGGGATTGCATTGTTCATAGTATTATGTTTGTTTTTAGTTTTATTTGTACACTATGTTTTACTGTTCTCGATATTGTCTGTCTACTGGTCTTTCATTTTTCTTTTCCTTTTAACAAGTACATTTATTCAAACACTGATGCCTGTTCTTCATCTCTTTAAAGAAGTGTTACCTACCCTGTCTAAGGTCTGGTTCTGAAATTCTCTTAAGAAGAGTTACCTACCCTGTCTAATGACTGGTTAATAAGTTCTCAACCTCCACACAAGGAAACATGCTCGCAAGCTCGTCAATGTCTCCTTGCCATTAACGTTTTTCATTTACCCCAGGGTCCTATTGTGACGTCATTTTTGTGGGAAATGGGAACTATTTTGGTTTCGAAATGACGTAATTCAATGGCTTTAACTTAAAAAAAACTTAGATATGTTTCAGAAAGCAACAATTGTCGATCAGAATACGATGATATATCAAATTTTATTTATTTGTTGATAAATTAATAAATAATATTATAAATATTCTTCTGCGTGCACATTGATAATGACAAGATTCTTGTCATTGTGAAAGGGCTGAATGCAGGGTAATTATCCAAGGAGTCTGAAAGCGGAGTGGATATGACCCTGAAACAGACTACAGGTTATGTTAACAGTGTTAAATAAAAAAATCATTTTAAAGCTTAGTTAAGTTACAATACATGGCGAGTTTTGTATGAAAATCACTCCAGTATGACCTTTGAATTGCTGGTGAAATTCAGATGAATTTGGACAAAATCTGAGAAATTTACTCAGCTTTAGAGTATTTTTCTATACACACACTCTAGCCTGACCTCACTCAAAGATTGCTGGTGAAATTTGGAGAAAGTCAGAGAAATTTCACCAGCTTTAACAGTTTTTCATACAAAAATCTCTGTGTGAACTGTAAATTAACAACGAAAGAATCCACCTACTTTTGACTTCTGTTAATACTGTTTATAGGTAAATCATCGATACAGGTCAAATACTCTTCTAAGTCTTCTTTCCAGCTGTTGATTGCATCTTTTTCTGCCATTTTCTGCAAAACAAAGATTTGGTTAATTCACCAACATGAATGCTCAATCCTACCTCAAAACTTCTTGAGGTTTTAATGCTTACAATTGATTGTGACTTCAAGAGGGACACACCCAGTGAGTGACCATTATTTAAACTCATTCAAAATTCAAAAACTATTTCAACTGTATTCAATTAAAAAAAAAACAAATATTAATGAACATACATGCAGAATCTACTTCTTTGACAGGTTTAATGCTATTTGTCCTAAATGTATATACAAATATAGTTTTGATAGCTTATTATCTATTGTCCTTATCTACATGATGAATTAAGTTACCTTAATCATAAGGTCTCAAAATATACACATCTTTTTTGTCTAAACAGTGACAAAATAAATAATTAATAAAACTAGAGACTCCCAGGAGTCTGTATTGCTCACCTGAAAACAACTCCAATTGCATTGGTCCTATTAAGCATTGTTAATTACCAGAATGGAATGCTAACAAAAGATGGTAGAGAACTATGCAACAATGGATCTACTTAAGTTTCGTTCCAATTGGCTCTGCAGCTTCAGACAAGATTTTGCAGTAAATTCACGATTTATTTAAGTTCCCATGTTTTACTACATTTTGTAAGTTCAACTGTGGCAGTAATCTTAGTTGTTCATTCCTGATGCCTGATATAATTTTTGCAGGGGACCATAAACGAACCATTCCCCCAAAGTTTGGTTACTGCAGTTCTAAACAGGATTTTTTCTGTGAAATTCCCATAGGTCCCATGTTTACAGAAGTTCAGCTGTGGCAGCCAACTTGGGTAGTCTGTGGAACTGCTG
The DNA here is from genome assembly GCA_032357055.1 of Geukensia granosissima. NCBI lineage: Eukaryota > Metazoa > Mollusca > Bivalvia > Mytilida > Mytilidae > Geukensia > Geukensia granosissima. The sequence goes on from JAULBM010010817.1 coordinate 9,524, forward strand.
GATAAAATTTGGATAGTGGACCATAAAAGGACCATTTCAGCAAAGTTTTGTTCTGATTGGCTCTGCAGTTTCAGACAAGATTATTTTAATAAGTAAATTTAATCCAGGGTCTAACATTAAACTAAGTTCAGCTGTGGTGACTGTTTTGGTTGGTCAGTGGCCATGCCAGGTACAATTTTGATAGTCACCTAAGAATAATTCCATCAAAGTTTATTTTTAATGGCTCAGTATTTTCAAAGGAGAAGATTTCTAACTTCCTTTTTTTTAATTTTTAGTAGTAGCGGCAATCTTGATGGTGGGGGTGATCCTGATATAATCTAGTCATGCTTGTAGCAGGCAAGCAATAATCATTGTACCAAAGCAATGGTTTATATTGGCCCAGTGGAAGTAACAGAAGTAAGTTTATTAAAGTAATTGTTGACTGCCAACAATCATATAGACAAATAACTGATGCAAAGTGATGGTGATAGTTCACATGACCCATTAAATCAAGTTAGATAAAAGCAGCCTTCAAAATCACACACATATTTTGTGTAGTCATTCTTCTGGAATCAAATATCAATACCATTAAATGCTTTCCAGTTGCACAAGTCAAGTTTTTCCACACAAAATAAATATCATTTATTTACCATGTTATTACCTAACCATTTTTTTGCCCTTAGATTTGTCAGATTGATTGATTGATCAAATGTTGCTATTAAAATGTCCAGCAGCAAATATTTTATGCATATTCAGGATAAGAGCATATTAATGAATGATGTTGAACAGTTAGAGGACCGACTTATCAAGTCAGAGGGCATTGTGAGATTTATACATTTTCCTTAATTTAGACAAATGATATTACTGCTGTACATATCAAGTTGATAAATTGAACTGGTGTTCAGTTTTCCTGGATATAACATTCATATAAGCAGAAACAAATGTTTTATATGGATGTATCCTAATACTTTTGAAAGAAAACATCAGTCTCAAACATTGGACTGTAAAACCATGCCTCCTATTTTTCATGCAAATAAATATAATTTTCCTGGATTCAGAAAATATTTTTCTTTTTAAAGTATTAACTCTCATTTGGGTGCTTGACCTATTAGAGCGGGAGGGTGGCCTTAAAGGTCACCTTTTAAGACACTTTTTTGACTTGTTCAGGTCAGTTTTTACATAAAAAATATGACTTGTTCAAGTCAGACTTACTATTTTGGCTGCAAAAGCTTTATATTTACCTAGAATTATTCAAATTCAAGATAAGGATGACTAATCAATGCTAATTATCACCATATGTTGCTGTTATCACTTCATATTTTGCTTAAAAACAACTTTTATTACTGACCTGTTAAAGTCAGCAATTTTTTTTGACTGACTTCTTCAAGTCAGAAAATTACTGACTTGTTCAAGTCGGTCCCCTGACTGCTTATAGAGTAGAGCAGTAACTGAACGAGTTATAACAGAAATTAATATGTAGATGTTAAAGGGGAAAAAAGGAGTAGGTACGTTAACACCCATAATTGACACAATAATAAGTTAATGTGAAAATGCTGTTTAATAATTGTCTTTAAATCATTAATTACTTTTTCTTGTATACTTTTTGTCATTTGGACAAAATGAAAGGGTATATTTGACTGCAAGAATTTACTATTTTCAGTAAAAGGTATTTTTGAGGTGTTTTGTTCAAAATATATATGATCACACAAAAACATCACAAATATATTTTAATCAAACATTTATACTTGATAGATCTTAAATTCTGTAAAATTTGGTTGTGATGGTTTTCTGCAATCTATATTAATACCAACCAATAGTATCAAATATTGCATCAAATTAATTCATTTATTAGTATTTTCACATTTAAAGCATTTACCATTGTAGAACTACATGTAATTAAACAAAAAATTCTGTTGGATTTTTCTTTTTATTGACATTATTCAATAAAAAATAAAAAATAATAACTATTAGCCAATGTTCATTTTTTAACTAATTTCTTGAGCCAAAAATGGGCCTTAATGACCCTCATCTTTTAGCAGTAGCACAAAGAGAGTGGTATCAATATCACAGCAACACCTTTTCTGTACTGTAGCTTGTTTTCCTTTCCCATTAAGGTGGTAGACCTGGATTGAGGGAGATAACTCTTGAAATCAGTAATATGTTTATATTATTTTGTTACATAAACA
>JAULBM010010828.1:0-11687 GCA_032357055.1 Geukensia granosissima
AACGGTAAGAGATAGGAAAAATTGGATGGAATACCTATCAAATCTTTTTCAAAGAGGAATCCAACGAAAAAAAAACCATCGAAATCGGATTGGAAATTAAAATTTCCCACTCGTCACAAAAAACCACTGTTTTTGACCTTTTGACCCCTTGTATGTCCTTGACCTTTAACCTTTTTACCTCAAAATTGGTAGAGTGATTTCCCTTCAATATTCAATCCATCTGTGTAACTTTGGTTCATATCGGACCAGTGGTTTCAAAGTTGCGGAATGACGGAATGACGGAACTGCGAATTCTATAATTCCCCGCTTTCGCGAAATGCGGGGGACAATAATTACTATAATAAATAGTTAGAGTAAAATGGGGAGTGATATTACTAGTTTATTGTTTCCTTTACAGGATCTCCAAACTATGATGTACAAATGTATAAATAACATTGTTATTGCTCTGTAAAAATTGAAAACTAATTTATTCTAATTATTGGCAAACGAAACAAACGTGTATCGACAATATATTATATTAGCACAAATGGCGTAAATTCAAGACAAATGCAATTATCTTTTTGACCAACTACTTAAATTTGTTATTTAAATGAAATGTAAACATCATTTACACGTGGGTATTGCATAATATTTCTTTTCAAACGTTCAGAAATTCTGTCACTTTTCCAAAAATGAAAAAATCATTTAACAAACCTTTGGCGATGTTCCCAGTGTGGTTGTGAAATTCAAACCCCATCTTTTCGGAAAACCTAGGAAAAGGTAAAAAATATACTGTATTAAAAAAGTGTATAAAACCGTGTATTCTATGAAGGAAACAAACTATAAATTTTTATAAAGCCAGTGTTGTCTTGTTTAACGTTTATTAGTTTCCATAGAAAGGTTTGGCGTTTTTTTTTAATGGATTCGACATATGTTTTTGGTATTGTGGTTGTCTGGTTCTTCTGTTGTATTTGGTCCCTATCTGATAAAATATAGACACTGACCTTTCTGCAAGTTTCAATTTATTAACAACCTTTACCATCATATCAATATTTTCTTCTAAATTGTTACAGTTATTTAATTTTGTTTTATTGGGTCATGACAAATTTTGATGTGCCTTGTGTTGATTTAAACATTGTGTTTGATTTCGTATGTATTTCTGTCGGGAAACGTATGACAGAGTTTTAGAGTTCTTTGCCCGTGTACATCTGTAATTTGTTGACCTTTCCACGCATTTTGTGTGCTTCAACACACCGATGTAGTGTCGTCGACATCTAGCAAAGAATTTCGCTCAAACCGGTGCTAGAGGCCGTCTTGCACTTACTGTGAGGTGCGAGTTTTTAATCCGTGTTGAAGGCCTCACTGAGATTTGGAGATGAAGATCAGCAATCAAAGCTCTGTTCCTTTGCTTGGAATTTAGTTGTACATGTATATATGAGATTTTGTGTCATGAATATTTACACGATACCCCCTTTCTATTTAATTACACGTTGAAGCAGAATTTAACACTGCAAATCATCGTATAGGGCATTATTAAATTTTGTTATGTATAACATATAATTTATGAAAAAAAAGTAAATTGTCACTTACTAAGTTAGAACAATTTGGCAAATATTTATCTTAATCTAATATATGTTTTCCACAATGACATTGTATAAATAGGTATGTGATGTAATGTTTATATATATAAGTCTATGAACTCGAAAAACAACACCGAATTGAAAAAGTGAAAATGGACATTCACTTACATGTGAAAATAGTGAAGATAAAAGGTCACTAGAATAAAGAAAAGTGTAGATGAAATACCAACATAAAATTAATATATTATTAGTACAAATATTTCGAACGACCGACGTTCTTTTTCAATGTAGCGATGTGTTCACTTCAAGGTAGAAGAAGAAAGTGACACTTGATATAAATTTACCTGTGCAAGGTAAACTTCGCTCAGGTAGATTATCGTACGATTCTCACAATCCCAAAGTTAATCTTATCAGTTTAAAGTCCAACTGTATAAGCAGTTATACATTTATAATGTGGACAGTATACCGTATAGTTATTGTTGTTTTTTGTTTATACCCCTGGGATGTAAGGTGTTCATTTCCGTGATCCAAACTGTTTCTCTGCTCCTTCTTTGCTCCTATCATCCTGTGGAAGTCAGTTGGTTTGTGGCCAATGGAAAGCATATGTTTGCTAACTGGTCTTGAGGTTTTTTTTATATCACTTCGATGGCCGTTCATGCGTTTGTGAAAGGGCTGTATAGATTCCCCAACATATTGGAGATCACAGTCAGAATATTTTAACATATAAACAACGTTGGAATTTTTGAAACATTTAAGCCTAAAAATAAAAATATCTATCTATTGAGAACTGATTCTGGTGATTTTTCTAATATTAATGTATCTAATACAAAATTTTCAACCTTAAAAAATTCACATGTGGGATGCACATAAGGCAAAAGTAATCAATTGTGAATAGATATATTATGCAAGTCTTGGTGGTGTGGTTCAAAGCATAGTGTTGCACTAGACATTGAACTAGACTTCGCCACATAAATATTTAACGAACCATCAATTATTGTCACAATAGGACCAATCGATATCGGACTCAAAATACAAAATTACCCATATTGAATAAATATGGAAAGTTTTGGAAATGTTATATGCACTTTTCAAGCAGTAACCTATCATGAGTGTTAGTAGCATTAAAATAATCAAATTCAGGGATCGGGGATTATAACATTATCACACCCGTTAACATAGACGCTAGTTTCTACCTAACTGTCTATCCTGAAAAAGGTACCTTAAATTGTGTTATACCAGTATCATTCTTCAATATTTTTACTGCAAAACAATGCACCAAATACCGATCATAAAAGGATAAAGTATCACACACATTGTAATGATTTTACGCTGCCTTAAATTGATCTGTGAAGCGGCTAATGGAGGTTAAAGGAGGCAATCGCCTCATCTAGCGATTACAGACGGGTGCCACTAGTGGAGAATGAATTGCTTACCATTCCGGAGCACCTGATTTCACCCTGGTTTTTGTAGGGTTCGTGTTACTCCAGCTTTACATTCAGTGTTGTATTGTGTGTTCTATGTTTGTCTTTCGTTTCATTTTGTTGGCCATTGATTTATCTGTCCTCTGATTTTATAATTTTTGTCTGCCCTATTGGCATCTTCGAATTATTTAACCATAACAAGTAACTGATCAACAGGACCATCAAATGAAATAACCCATTCGAACCAACACAATCAGATCATTGGGACCAACATAAGGTACAGTCTTGACCGATCACCCGGACTACCAAAGCACATTTATGGTTTGACTGTCGGAACAAATTATAATGGATAGTACTTTTTAATAAAATCTGTTAATAGCTAATGGGAACTTATTTAAATAAAATCAGTAAATACTAATTGGAACTAATTTACAATGGTTAGACATCAAGAATAACAACTAGAAAACCAAAGATACGACCAAACCGCAATAAGAGCCGAAGAATGAATTAGTATTTGATATTTTGAAAATATCCTTGGAGAACGTCATAATTGCATCGACTCAGATTCCTACTCAATTTTATGCAATAAGATAATTACAATAGTTGAGCAGAACCTACTTAATGATTTACAAGTGAAAGCGAAAAAAATCTGAAGGGCGGGACAAAAGGGGATACGGCGACAGACATGAGAAATTGGACAAAATACTTTACATATAAAAAAAATACCAGACATGCTGATACGAGATGTAACGTATAGTTATATGGAAATTTTTAACATTAAAATTGATGTTGACTTTACCAGCATTATGGCACTGAAAATAATTTTAGGGTGTTTGAATTACAACAATAAAACCGACTGCATGGCTTTAAATGTTTCCCCATGGAAATCAATCTATCTTTTTCACTTTTAAATGGTGATTAATTCATGTTTTGTAATCAATTTATCGCTCATACGTCCAACATTTGTCATCAAGTGTTTTGCGCTAGAAATATTTTCACAATTTAAATGATTTGATTAAATATTTACATGTATCAGTTACACGACGAAGTGTTTTATTGATTTCTCTTTAATTTAACAGGCAAAAATATAATGAGAGCAGACGACAGATTTTCCTCCGAATAATATGGGGTAAGTTTAGTTTTGCAAATATTTTCAACTTAAAATACAAAATTACCAATATTGAATGAATATGGAAAAATTTGGTATCCATTATGTACATTATAAGGAGTAAATTTTCCATATTCATTCAACATCGGTAACTTTTCATCAGTAGAATTAGAACCGAAACATAGGAAGTCAAAGATCCAAACGTAGCAAAAGGAATACTCAAATCCAAACAATTAAATAGAATTTAAGCAATAATGAAAATGTCTGCTATCAGAAAGGTGGGTAATTATTTTAATGGGTAATTTGTAACAATTCCATTTGATCTGTACTGATCAATAATTCCTGTCATAGTCTACTGGCACAGGTGAAATAAATCATCGGCTTGTAATGATTTCGTCACGTCACGTTGTCAAGCATTTACGCCGCGTGCTTTGTTTTTATGCGCGTCTTTTCATGAATGAGATCGATTCGACGTCATTCATAAAACCGTCTTGTTGTCTTACGTTGAAATAGAGTAGATCTTGTGTTAAATGATGTAAAATTTGACATTTTCAGCTCGAGAATATTTTTTAATTTAATAACAGATAAAGGATATAGGACATTTTGTATCTTGTTCTGACTTGTCACGATAAAATATTCAGTTCGCCCTACGGACTCACTGAATATTTTCCCTGATAGTCAGTACAAGATACATAATGTCCTATAATCTATATAAATCCGACTTAAAGGTTAAGAGTATGGCTGACACATACAGATTTGTCTACTTTTTGAGGTATATCTATGAAATTGTTGACCTTTTCACGATTTTTGTCTTGCTTGATTTCCTCCTACTATTTACTTTTTTCTGTTTGCCATGTTATTATTTATTCACTGCAGAAAAATATCAAAAATTCTCCATGAGGCAGCTATCAAAAAAGTGCAAAGCACAAACACCCACAGGGAAAAAACCTTCGATAACATCTCCACACTCTAAAGGCCCTAGAAATAAAAAGTAAGGATATTCAAATGTAACGACTCTCGATCAAATAAGTATGGTATGTAAAACAGGTAACATTTAAACAACTATAAATATGACATACACTGGATTACATGTTCCTTACTTAGGAAAGGCCCAAAAAGCACACGGTGGGATTAACATGTTTGTGAGTACACAACTCTTCCCCTAAGCTGGGACAGTGGTGTGACAAAACGAGATGAAAATTCTTTAAAAACCAACTGCATATGATTCATCTTTTGAATTCGACAAATAGTACGAAGAAAATAACAAATAAAACAAGATTAAGCGACCTATAAAAAGAACTCTCTGTTTCGCTAGTTAAAAATCCACAGTTGATATTCAAAATTGGTTCTCTCAAAACGTATCCGGTTTGATTCAGTGTCAAAATATCATTAACAGCCAAAAAAAATACGTTATTGTGCAAGTGCCAAAAATGAAAAGTATCGACAGCATGTAACAATAAAAATTAGTTTTGTTTTAAATTATTGAGCATCCAGTCAATGTTGATAATAAGCAAACAATATATAAAGATCTTAAAATAATATTATTACGATAACTTTTTTGTATGTAAGTTTATTCAAGTAACTAACAAGTCCCAATGGGTGTGTTATATTCCGTTTCTTTTTTTTTCAGTTTTCTGCAGGTGCAAGTTAACTTGAAAATTATATCTTTTTATTTATGATTGGCTTTGGTAAATGTTTAACTAATTTATGGCAAAAAAATCCTTGATTTAATGTTTTGTTGGTAATACAAAGAATTACGTTCATTTAAATCTTAAACATCGCTCCATACACTGCAAAACGCACAAGTTGAGAAATATATAAACGGGTCAAATTGACGGGAAACTTTATCATTTTTGAAAAATCGTCTGTCTTGTCATATCTTTATGTTTTGATTTTATTTTGTGAAACACAAACATTTTAATCAAAAAGCTAAACTGCTGCTTATCCTAATTACCTATCATCTAAAGAAAGTTCTCCGGGTAAATTGTACTAACGTATTTGGAGAAGTCCGGCTTTTTAACTGTCAAGATATCTTCACAAAAGCGGTAAAAGTTATTAAATTCATCTATTAAAATAAAATTTAATAGGAATCATTTGTGGAGTTGGACATAAACTCTGATTATCAAAAGTGTCGGCATAATTAGTTAATTATATATAAAGGGGCACATTTGATACCCATAGACAACCCCTACAATCTGTTTATAGATTTTATCACCAGACCTAATGGAAATATTGTCAATAGTAAAATTAATTAAATTTATCATCACCTCACAAGTTAGAGGATCTTTTGTAGTAATTAAAAGAAAGAATATGTAACATTTGTCATTAGAGAAGAAAGCTCGCTCACTGTTACATCAAACATATATTTGATCTGTTTTATCAAATGCCCACCGAATGAAATATGCCCATTTCTGTTTTTAAAAGGTTATGAGAAAGTGTAGAATATAGAATGAAAAAATGCAAGTGTCAATAGTTTCAAATAGCTTTTCGAAGGAGCGTAGTTTAACTTAAACATTAAAATAATTATTCACACTCCAAATAGTGATTACCATTATATTCATACGATAAAATGCAGCATTCAGTAAAGTTTTAATGATAGTAAGGGCACGTGTCAAAAGACAGAAATTTTAGTTGTAGTTCACTATATGGACGCTGAGATAAACGGAAATTGAAAGGTTTCTCATGTAATGTGGTTAATCAATAAATGGTTGGGACTTCGAAATTTCAGCACGGGTCTCAAGGTCTTCTGTGGAAGAAGTGTGACTGTCTACTAATTGATTTTAAATGCGTGGCTTGGAAAGTATAGAATTATTTAAAGTTTCGTTCTGAAGTACTTCCATATAATATTTACTCACACTACCGCCACATTGTTGACTGCCTTGTGTGCTGGTACAAATACGACTGAGTACCAGGTTTTAGAAGTTTACTTTGAGTTCGAGTACTTGAAATTGTTTTTCTGTTAAATTCTAAATTATTTTCAGGATGAGATATACGAATATCTACGATAGTTTTGCATTTTCTTTAGAAAAGCGTCAAGAGGGTTTTTTATCGGCCTTCTTTCCTTCACATCATTTTTACATTAGGATGAAAGAGCATGTGTTTGGCAAATCAATTTTCGAAGGTGCACGATATTAAGGTCAATTTTTTTCCAGAAAGCTTATTACCTCTCGGTCCTCGAAGATCTTTAGGATTCCTGTAATAGCATGGCAACAGGGATCATATCTAAATTTTGATGTAATGGAGTCTCGGGAGTCAATGTTAACATCCGATATTACTGATGTATGATTTAATATAACATTTCTGCAAAATATTTTATTAGTATATGACATAATAGGTGGTTCGATATTATCAAAATCGAGAGGTATAAGATTTTGAACGATGGTGCCATTAAAATATCTTTGATATTAAGACTGCATATTACATTTATTAAGCATAACTTGAAGTAGTCAAAAATCTAAAAATGATTTCTTGTATAACTAATTTCCTTATGGTTCTTGATTTGTCCCTTTCAAAAAATTTTTGGTTTTTTCTTTGTAACTTTTAATGGGCATGTCTATACAAATATTTAAATCTTTGATATTTGGTAATACATTTCAGCAAAATCCCCCATAAACTGTACATATAGGAATTATTTTGCTGTTAAAAGGATAATGCGGGGGGTATAGATAGTGAGCTGTGCTCACAGCATAAATGTCTATTTTTCGGGGGGTATGCACATATTCGGGCAGAACACCAGTTTCTAGTTGTTTATTGTAATATATCTATGCTTCAAAATTATCATAGTGCAAAAAAGATCATTTTAGCATACGAAGTTTACACTCCTTTCAATAAGAAATGAAGCTTATAAATTGGCTTTGTAGAGCAAATATTGAATTCATGGTCACAGCCAGACAAAAATCAATATAAAAGAAAAAAACATATCAACGAACTTAAGACCATAGAAATTACTTTATAAGAAATTGTCTGGTTTCAGGTGTCTTTAAAATCATCGATAATGAGAGAATCTAGTAATGTTTGCTATTAAATCACATCCATTATACAAATTTGAAACAAAATTCCATTTAAGTTGGTTTTTCTGTCCAAAAATCACTTTTGATAGGATTTGACTTACATTTTACATATACTGGTTTTGTTTTGTTTTATTAAGCAAAATCTAAAACCAAAATAAAGGATTTGTTTGTTGTGTGATTGATTGGGGTTTAACGCCAATTTCAACAAAGATTCAAATATAGCACTGGAAGCACTCAAATCCAAACTAATCGAAATGGGAAGCCAAATCCGACGGCAGGGACAACTATTAAGTGCTTTACTTTTCGCGGCCTTTTCGTATTTTCAGTGTTTTAGATTTTTAGCAAATGCAGCAAATTTCTGTAAAACATTGTTTGATCGATTTCACGTTTATATATTTACATGGGAACGTTTTTGACGTCGTCAATTTATTCAAAACGCATTTTGTAGAACGTGAACGAGGCATTCCTTTGGGATGATTCGTCACATAAATGCCTTTAATTTGCCGTTCCAAAATTGATAAAAAAAATGACGATAAACTTCTAATTCCCTTCCTTCTGAGGCAGAGGTTACTATTTACATAGTCTGGATTACTGTTTATTTAGATTGTTTTTGGTTCTAATGTTTGAGTGTTATTAAATGTTATTGTATTGTAATCGGATTTCCAAAATTGTGTCTTCAAGCACTGTTGACGAGCTGTAAGTCAAAGAAATGGACAAGCAGTGCATCAAATAAAGTGTATAACACAATTACCGAACAAATCAAAGTCCATAAGACATACGGCAAAATAGGTATCTTACCACCGGAAAGTTGGTAACCGCAATGGTCCTGACTTGGTACAGGCATTTCAAAAGAAATGGTAGGTTAAATCTAGGTTTTACGGCGCGCCAAACCTCCCGCTTCCATTGCGGCATAAATGTACAGGTGATATTGGTATTTTGTGATATACTTTTTTTCATTATTATGAAACAAAAAAGTATTCACATCCAAATAAATCGAAATATGAAGCCAAATTTGACGGAAGAGACAATTACTGAGTGCAAAACGAAGCCTTTCGTTTTTACATTTTTTTTAGAATTTAAACAAATGCGGCAAATTTCTGTAAAACATTGTTTGATAAATTTCATGTGAGACAAGTCTGACAACGTTGACTGGGCTGGTGAATATCCTCGTGGACCTCTGATGCATCAGCAGAGGCATAGAACAAGTGGTTTCAAAATATAAGTTTACCAAGGTTGAATTTATATGATAAATGTTTCTGCAATGTGTAAATTTAAAGGAGTAACCACTCATCTGTAGCATTAGAACCATTAGAAACAAATAAAGTCCGAGTCCAACTTTGTAAAAAAAATACCAGTAGTTTTCGTTTTTTTTAAACCCGATTGTTTTTTATTTCCAAATTAAAACCTTTAGAGTGTAATGTTTAAAAGTTTTGTAGAAAACTGAGACCTTTTTGTATCAAATCGATGTCCGTCATCGTCCGTGGTCATTAAGCTTTTTTTCTAAATTCCTTTCGTAGCAGTTGTAACAACAGACGAAAAAAGGATTTTACCGAATATAGCATACCTGTACTTATATTAAAATCACTATAAATATAAAGCATAAAACATAACATATTTAGACATTGTCAATATTGGAATAGGTGATGTGGAAAGGTTGTCTGCTGTGAGACAGCCATCCACAAATATTTATTAATTATGAACATCTACCTTACCTTCAAGCTCAAGATCCACGCCGTAAGGCAAGCTGTCAAAAACACCAACATAAAATATGATAACATTCAAATATAATATTTATATGTCATTTTTACAATGTAAAACGAGGAACAGTTAAACATTAAAAAAGTGACAACACGTTCCTGGCTTTAGGACAGGCGCATATTGTATGCGACGGAGTTTAATATATAGACAGGGTTGCCTGTCCATTTTGGTAATGGTTAGTCCGCAACGCTTCCCTGTACATGGAAATGTGTCAAAATGACATGAAAACAAACCTTTAAAAAATTAGGCCATCTTGAAGTTGATGCATCAAATGCAACAAGAGATAAAAGAATATACCGAACGTTGTCTGAATATTCTTTATCCTGCAATCATAGTTTCAATCAATAAAACAGAGAAAAAATACGTTTTCTGAATGATATTAATATGGCTCAACTCTGTAACATCCTCAACATTAGAAGATGTACTTATTTTGACATTATTTTTTTTAAATCTTAAAAATCATAGAAATTAAAAATGAAAAACAAACGGAATAACTTAACATTTTATGTTTGGGGTAGACAACCCAATAACTTATTGATTAAGATAAGGGTGCATTTTACCAGGCAAAACAATTCATTATTAGGCTTTTCTAATATATATTAACTAATTTACAATATTATCTTTCAAAAATATTGATGTTAATGTTTACCAAAAACTTTATCAAAATTTCGCTTGTCTTCACACAGTTTGTCTATTGCGTTAGGATGTTAAACTGGTATTCAAGAAATGAAAGAGATTATATATTGTGTAACATATCTGTGGATGAGTTCCATTGTATTCTTAATGTACAAAATAACTTGATCTACGTGAAAAATATGTTAAGTGGCATTATTTGACCAGACCCTCCACTTCTAAATATATTCAGGTATTAGCTGTGGAATATGTTATGTTAAAGACCTGTGCTATTAAGAAGGCATATTGTTTTTTTGCATAATACTATGACATGAATTTGAAGATACCAAAGGGGCAGACAAAAATCGTTTAGTCAGAAGACAGACAAGACCATGGCCAACAAAATGAAATGAAAGACAAACATAGAACACACAACACTACATTGAAAACTAAAGCTGGAGTAACAGGAACCCTGCAAAAAACCTGTGTTTTTTCAACATACCTTCCAGTACCAGAAAATAATTATAAGCATACAACTCGTGCAGGGGGAAACTTTTACAACTTCCACACAGCACATGAGAAAAACTCTGTAATAACTTTTAAAGAAAGAGTATGGAATATATGCCAGAAAGATATGATCCACATCTTCTATATATTTATTCTTAATATCCAAAAGCTAAAATTTAACAGTGTGGAAAGCACTTTTATGAATTTATCTTCATTTGACCAATCTCCGCAGAAAAGTGGTCTGACTTCCGGTGTCAGTCGAAGTCTCTGCCACGGGTTACGAAGGATTCCGCTCACGGCAGATAAACCCTGCCTGTAAATGACATCATAAAAGCAAAGTGGTCTGACTTCCCGTGTCAGTCGAAGTCTCTGCCACGGGTTACGAGGGATTCCGTTCATGGCAGATAAACCGTGCCTGTAAATGACGTCATAAAAGCAAAGTGGTCTGATTTCCGGTGTCAGTCGAAGTCTCTGCCATGGGTTACTAGGGATTCCGCTCATGGCAGTTAAATCCTGCCTGTAAATGATGTCATAAAAGCAAAGTGGTCTGACTTCCGGTGTCAGTTGAAGTCTCTGCCATGGGTTACGAAGGATTCCGCTCATGGCACTTAAACCCTGCCTGTAAATGATGTCATACAAGTGTGGACACAAAATTGTCTCGCCTGTATATGTGCCTTTGACCCTATAAACATGTGGACACAATATTTTTTTA
>JAULBM010010839.1:0-11687 GCA_032357055.1 Geukensia granosissima
GAGTAGAGAAATCATAACTATCAACAGTTTCAAAAGGTTTTTCGAAAGCCTGTAATTTATCCAAAACTTCCAGCGAAGCTTTAATTGAATAACTGATGACCTTGATATGGACAATTCACTGCTGATGAAGACATATCTTTACCTTTGTATACGTAGCGGCTTTGTAAAACTTAAAAGAAAAATACCATGAATGGATTCATATGATATGCCCTAGAATAACTTTTCCTGACAAAGACGTAAAATGCTGAGAATGTCTTCAAAAAGGCAGATCCCACCACTTGAGTCAATCTTCCTTTTTTGTGATGTCCAAATTAACATAAATATATACTGTTATAAAGAATCGTTACAGCTTAATGCATTTACTATGGACTTTTAACTTTTTTGCTCAATAACTTTATCGAAAATATAAATATCAACCTGCTGAGCACCGGAGCGGTTTGCATGGCTCGACCTTCAAGCTGACCAAGCTCGAACCCCAGGTGGCGGATATGGGAGGTCCTCTCGTTGTGGGGCTGCCAGGTTATAATGCGGAAAGCCTGGCCGTGGACCATAGTGGGCGACGTTTTTGGAGAGTAGCACGTAAAAGACCCCTTTAATTGTTTTCGAAAAAGAGAAGGCTAATGCCGCTACAAAAGGTTAAACTTTCCGTCCCTTACCATCACTCCTTTTTTCCAGTGGCAGTCAAAAGCCTTTGCACTGTTGTGTCCCATCCCACCCCTTTTTCGATATTGATAATTGTTCACTTGTTCCCGTCCTAAATTTTCATGAAATTTTTGCCACTGGACGTTAAGAAACCAACAATCAATCAATCAATAAATATCGACCTGAAATTGTAACAGAATGGTAAGTTCAACCCAAGCTTTAGATTCATACAACAGAACTAAATTTCATGTTCTCATTTTATCAGAAATTTAATTCTAATCACAAATTGCGACATTTCAAAATTTTTACAATTTCCGACATTGAGTGTAGAATTCTCCTTATTAAAAAAATGTATTGATCACCTTTTTCGGTATTTTGTGACATCAGGTTTCCATATTTGTATTCATACTAGCAAGAGGATTGAAATTTTATGAAAGATTGTTTCTAGAAAAGCGTATAGTTTAAATAAGATGAAGTTAAAGGTGTGTAACGTTTCTTTTTTGTTTATTAAATGTTTGTGTCCATCTTTGACTGATAGGTTTTGTTCTTGTTCTTTAGATTTGTCTTGTTTCTCCTAAAGAATTTGTCATTATTACCTTTTGAAGCAGCCCAAGGTCTCGAATATTGAATTTAAACTATGAAATTTTCGAAAACGTTGAATGAATTCTGATTTTAAAAAAGTAACGAAATAACCGATGACTACGATGTATGTTTTAATTGCACAATAAAGCTTTTGATTAATACAGTAAAACGGACATTATCTTACTGTCTCTGGCCATGCAATGTCCTAGACACCTTTTTTTAATCAACCAGGCAACTTCTGAAATGTATTGTAATTTTCAATTTTTAAACTTCACCCTTTGTTTTACCACTGAAATCTTGTATAAAAGATTAAATGTCATAACACATTTACTTTCCAAGAAAAACTAAAGTTTTGTTCATTGACTCGTTTGTTACCAAAGTACAATTTGAAAGAACATGTACTCTTTTGAGGTCGATACTTTTGTTGTATCTTGTATTAAGCTTTATTGTTTTTGTTATTGGTTTTCAGTATCGATCTCAAGTGTTAAATCCATTTCAATCATTTTTTAAGTGTGTTTTATTGCTGCTTTGTCAAATCAATGTCTCAGGTTAGAGGACGGATTGAGCATTCACCAACAACCGGTTTAACCCCGCCGCATACTTTTGTGTCTGTCCCAAGCTAGGAACCTGTAGCCCAGCAGTTGTCCTTCATTAATTTGCATTTATTGTTATTTGTTCACAATTTTTTCAATAGGTAAGGTCGAAAGTCGTGTTTTATATATAGTTTGATATTGTGTATTTCGGTGCCTATTACAGCTTCCGTTATGGTATGGAGTCTTGGTCATTCTGTGTCTGCTAAGACAAGGATACGGATTACCAAATCGATATAAACTGCGTGTCTTCTGTACATCAATCCGAAACAATAACACAGAAGTTATGATTTGATTTCGTCACATATTTTGTTCAAAATAGATGAAAAAAGAAGACGACATTTAATCGAACCATTTGTACTTGTTAGATCTTTAATCGTGCAATGTTTGGTTCTGTTGTTTTGAACCAGTTCTGTTGATTAAAATCGACAAATAACATCAAATCCACTAAAAGTTTGCTTTTGTATTTTTACATTTAAAGCGATTTTCAAAGGTGTTTCAACTGTATGATTTCATTTGATTCAGAATTATGCTTTAGCAGTATTACACCATGATAACACTCAATTTATCGTTAGTCTGTTAATTTAAATTAACTTCTTTCAAAATACAAATTTTCCAATGTTTCAAATCGCATTTTAACTTCGAATCACTTCGGGCTTTTCACATTTTTGCCTGTGATTGTTTAAACTGCTTTTAATAGTCGATTAAATCTGTAAGGTTTTTTGTTTTTCTCTAAAGGCGAATATACTGAGAAATGCTTATGATTTACCATTGAACTCTGTCAGAATTATCAGTTTTCACAAACCAATTTCATAGGTACAAACCTTAAAAATTATCTTGCCTTGATTTGCGGATATCGTCTATTATAGCAATATTCATATATTCTTTTTACAGGAGATTCATTTTTCTACCGTAATGGGAAAGCTTTTTCAACAGCCGACAATGATAATGATAATAACGAAGGAAACTGTGCCTCTTTAAATGGACGAGAAGGAAGTGGTTGGTGGTATTTTAATTGTGATAGGGTTTCGTTCACCCTTTTTTATGCTAAAAATTCCAAAGGGAAAACTGGTGAACAATTGGTGCAATGGGAGGGTTGGAATGAATCCAAGTATTCTCTTAGATCTGCTTCCTTGATGATAAGAAAAAACTAGGGTCTTCTAAATAACCAAAATAAAGACTTAGAATGTCGTATTTTTCATCTTTTTCATAGGCTAATATACGGGTTTTTGTTATTCGTTTCCATTGCATTAAAACAAATAAATTAATTGGAATCGCAGATACCAAAGGGGAAGACAGGCAAGAATGTGGCATACAAAATGAAACGAAAGTGAAACAAAGTACACACATTACTACACCGAAGACCTAACTGGTGATCGGAAGAGTAAACAACTCCTTCACTAGAGGATCCCGTCGTGATACTCAGTAGACAAAGTCGGTTTAAGTCACAATCGATGAGAAGATATCATTGTAATTTTCGGAAATGGATATCTGTACTGCTCAACCAAATCATGATGGCGACCGACAAATATCGGAGTTATGGCTATAATGTTTCGACTAGAGATCCTATTCCAGTAGCTTTGATGTCAGCAGCAACCATCATACAATCGTGATAGTAAGCACCTCTCCTGTGAAAAATAATATTAAATTAATGCAATCATAAAAATTACATTATAACCTCTGGAAATCTGTATTTGTTCTTTTTTCATTAAGTGCTGTATTACGTGATACAAACAATACATAATTGGTTTTCGAAACACCGACCTTAAAATGCTGCAATCGAAAAATAAACATTCAACACTGATATGTTTTCTTTTTATTTGATACTAAAAAAGTTCTTATTTTATGATCAATATTAAATTATGTACAACAATAACATCCATTATTATGTTACTAAATATGAAAACCACATGTTGATTGGGTGTTCAAGAAAACCAAAGTTCCTGGTCGAGACAATGAGGAATTCATTCTTTTGATAAAAGTACAGTTTGTCAATTTATTTTTATTGGAGAAAGTTTTTCGTTTGGTTCTGAAACATTCGTCAGAAAATATACACCCAAGGATCTTTTTTAAATACTGTTAGTTAATGAAGAATCGAGAAAACCCGTCTATTGCCAAATGAACGAAGGGTATATCTTCATTTACATTTGACATTGCTAGCTTTGTCACATTCTGATGCTATTTAAGATAACCTGAGCTTAAATTACACGAATATTGCATCAACGAACAACAGTTTGTGTCGAAAGCATACGAAAATTTACATATAGCATATGAAAATGTACATATAGCATACGAAAATTCTCCATATTTTTCAACATTGGTAATTTTGTATTTTGTAACTACTTGGTCGATGCCTCTGCTGGTCGATCGGGAGTCCCCAAGGGTATTCACTAGTTTTCAGAATTGTCTACATGAACTTTATAAAACGATGTTTTACAAAATTAAATTGCATTTTTAAAATCCAAGAACACTAAAATACGGAAAGGCCTTTGAAGTAGTAATCATTGCCGTCCGAATTTGCTTCCCATTTCAATTTGTTTGGATTTAAGTGCTTCTTTTGCTATGTTCAGATCTTGGACTTCCTACATTTATATTATTATGTTACTGATGAGAGACTACTCCTTGAAATGTACATATAGCAAAACGAAGTTCCCAGAAAAAAGGCGACAGAATAATCCTTTTTTTATTGGAATACCTTTGGGTTGAACTTCTAGAAAAGTCAATATATTTCGACAAACTGTCGGTAAAAGGGATATCTTTGCTTTAATATTAACACAAATTTAGCAATTATCAAAAACCTATTTTCGAAAGTCCGAGTTTGGTTAGAAATTAAGATTTTGTTCCACTTTGTGGTACATACGTCCCGTTGTAAGAATTTGCAAAGAGGTTAACCTTATTTTCACTATACTTTATCACAAACCATTTGCTTTCTAGACTGCAACTATTAGTAATTGACGCTCCATATCTTAGTTTATAAAACTAAAACTAAAAGATTTAATTGTTTGTCTATGACAATTAATTGATGCGCTTTTAGTGATATTTTCTATGTACAGTTTTAATAATACTTTCCGAATACCGGGAACAAGAATGGAAATGAAACGCGGCTTTCCGAGAATGCCACTAAAACTTTCAAATTATTATATTAATTAAATATATAATATGAATGTTATATATTTTATGAATAATGTGGCTCTGTTAAGCATCATAAGGTACATACAGAAAATCAAAATGAATTAAAAAATATTTGTTGTTTATTTAAAAATAACATTAGATCCCCTATGCAGAGGCACACCAGCAAGAATGGCTCGCATGTGACACATGCGTGACACATGTGCTTCACATGCATGTAAATGAGATGAAAATGCCAAACATGTGACACGCATGTGGTTACACACATGTTTCACATGTGTGTCACGCATGATACACATACCTGTACATTTTCGAACGTTTGCAAATGTTTTTAAGTTGTAATATAAATATAATAAAAAAGGCATATGGTGATACTGTCCACACATGTGAAACGCAAATAAAAAAACACGCCTGTGACACTTGCGTGATTTCACACACGTGTCACAGGCGCGGTCTTTTATCTTAGCAGGATCGACATTTAGTCATCTATTAGTCACGAACTACCCAGATTACATTTCATTCTCCAAAGGTTAATGTCATCAAAAACATTCTAATGTAATATTTTTATTTAGGTATTAAGCCTTTAAGAAACGTTTGTTTCAATTGTGATATAACAATTACTGAAATTTACCTTGTTACTTTCGGGTAAGGTCATTGGTAGCTATAAAGCAAACTCATCGACACAATCGATGACACATTTCGATGCATTTCTTCCTTATTGCAAATTACTGTTGTATTTAACTTCTTTTACTTGTTTATATCAGTAATCTAGAGTATTTTCATTCAATTTTCATATTATTGACAAATTTCAAAAAAAAAATCAAATACCGTTCTAAGTTAATAAAATCTACAGATAGTGGTTTCGTCTGACGAAGTCGGTTCAGTAAAACCACATTCCGGCTCTATATGTAAATTATGCAGATATCAGATGGCATCTGCTCTGTCTCAAAACTTAATGTTCACTGGTATTTTTTCATAAATATAACTTATTTAAGGCTGATTTTTAGTATTAAAGAAGTTCTGTTTTTTATACGTTAGAAGCATTCAACGACTGAAATAATTTTTTGATTAAAATAGAAGTAACCTTTAGAGCTTACCGAGGTTTTGCTAGGTTAAACATTGTTAATCGCAGTGAATATTACTGAAATCTACAATGAGTTTTTGCTTTTTGTTTAACGAAAGCCAAACAGTGCTACTTGTAGCTTTTACACCAGACATTCCATTCATGCAATATTAAAACGCTGGAATTTAGATAGGTCTACCGTGCACCTCAACCCCAGGGCTCATTGTCACCAACCTTTTTATTTGTATTATACCCTTTTTCATATTTGTAACGGTTAAAGTTTACTGACATTAAATGACATGTAAGTATACAGTCTACCCCCAGTTTTTTTGGTGGGGTCCATGTTGTTCATTTGTGTTTTAGTTTTTAGTGCTGTTTTTTTTCGTTTTGGTCTTGTCCTCGTTGTTCCCCGAATATCCCCTGGGTATTTCTTGACACATTTTAAATCATACAAATAAGGTGCTTTTGGAAAAAATTATAAGCTTTTAAAACGTGCTTCTGTTTTAAGTTTTACAAACTATAAGAAAGCTTTATCATATATTGTAGCCCTACCTCTTCCCAGGGATGGGGTAATTGTAATATGTAATTGTAATTAAGCGAAATTATTTTCAAATTTTAATGTTATTAAAAGTAATGTAAAATTTGTCGAATTTCAATTACTTTTGTGACAAAACAGCCTACCTGAGTTGTTTTCAGGTAGATTTATAGCCAGTTTAAATCGACTGGGCTAAAGGAATATTTCTTTAGCTCACTCGGTAGCGCGGCTGGCTGGTAACATTGAGGTACCGGGTTCGATCCCCAGTGGTGGCGATTGCAATTTTGAGTTGTTAATAATGCTCTCCTGTTACACTTTTAATTGTAATTTGATTAATTACTTGTGAAAAAGGCAAGTAATTACAATTGCATTTTAATTACACTCAATTAATACTGATGCATAATCATTAAAAAAGACAGAAAAGTTTAGCTTTACGTTGAACAAAATATTTTTTATGATTAAATTTCTTTCCAGAAATTTGCATATATACTTCATAGTATCAAATGTGGACTTTTCAAATTGCTGTTTAATTTTGTCCATTGTCATTATTTTCAAATTATGATATCATCTCTCTGTTTGACTGTACAATGCAAATAGAATTTTTTATTAATATTTATCAGAATTGATTTTAACACATGATTATTAATTGACATTCAAAATTACTAGAAATAGTATGGCTTCTAAACCTTTGTTTTGTCATATTTACAGATTGAGTTAGTCCTGATTATCAAGTCCTAATTAGTGCACCTAGGTCATTTAAATGTAGATAATTGAATAAACGTATCTGGAGATTTATTACCCAATAAAAACCCCAGGTTGAAGTTTAAACTGATCACTTTACAATAAAACAATATCTCAGAACTGAAAATTTGAATTAAACAAGTGAAAAAACTGTATGTTTATATGTATTATTATCCAAGGTATTATGCCATGTTTTGATGAAAAAACTTGCATTCTTTAAAATTATTTTTGATTTCACTTCAGTTGAGCACGAGCAATATATCTTTGAATGATAGAATTATAATTTTCTTCGGTTTTAACGATAACAATTAACGTCTCACTCATTTAAATATTTTATTGATCATTGGAGTTGTGGAAACCATATATAACACAACTTACATAAGTAGCGATTGTTATGTTTTTTGACAATAATGTGCCAACAAGGTCTAAAACTGTAAAACATTTTAATATATTTTTTCATCTTTGAAATGGATAAGATAGTAATGAAAAAATTAATTTTGGGGCCAAAGATAATTTAATGTCATATTGCTTTGTATTCAAATATTCATATACGTCCGCCCTGCTTTAGCTGATAAAATTGTATCTTGAAAATTTAATTTGTAATTTATTATATTGCAAAGTAATTGTATTTAAATCAATTATTTTTCAAACTCCTTGTAATGTTATTGTTATTTAATTGGAGGTTTTGGAAAGAATATGTAATTCAACCTATCCCGTCTCCTCCAAAATACACAGAAAACTTTATTTTTAGCATTTCAACTATAGTACTGAAGTCTGTATGAAGTTTTGATGCATTATTTGAATATGACTTAATTACTTATGGACGTGTATCAAATTTTATTATCCCTTTGTTTTTTCTGTTATTTTGATACGGAAAAATAAAGAAAAACAAGGATTTTGGATAATTCAGTCTTTTTCAGTTTTTCTCCATTTTTGCTATGAAGCGAATTAATTTGTTGTGTTGAACTATAAACTTGGTTTTCAAAATAAAAACTATATATTAGGCATCTGGTAAGGTCAAGGTAGTTATGCTAAAATTACACCCCTACCCTAGGACATTTTATCATATTTATTCAAATAGAATAAATGTATATAAAAGAAACTTATGCACTTCTTCAAATGGTCTCAATTTCTGGAAAATGATTAAATTAAATAAATTATGCGTGTCAACATATATAAAAGGCCTGCTTTCTTCTTAAATTTTCGATAAATGGATGATTTACAAAATATAGATTTTTCAAACTATTTTTATTGCCTAATGCATTAAACCATGATATTTGATGAATTAAATTTACTTTTATTGATTTAACAATATTGATTGATTGATTGATTGTCGTTTAACGTCCAGTGGCAAATATTTCATGCATATTCAGGACGGAAACAAGTTAGCAAACAATAAATCAATATGTAGACTATAGCAAAGGGACCGGTAAGGGAGGGACTTTTAGACTGCCACTGGAAAAATTGTGGGTTGGATAAGGGCGGAAAATTTAGCCTTGTAACTGGCCGCCTACCGACCACTCAAAAAGAGCTATTACAAGGGATCTTTAGCGTGCCTCGGACATGGCATTCTCTAAACACGGGGTGTTTTTAACATCTCCCTCTTGACGGATTGTGAATTTATACATCCCCCACAACCAGGGACGCCCATTGTAGAGGACTAGTGCCTCAAGGACGGAGATACCTTGTACCTATTCTTTCCCCTGCACAACCTTTGAGAAGGGGAGTTCGAGTATTTAAACATCCTGCTTGAACTAACGGACGCTCCTTTAGCAGGGGTTCTACCTGCAGGCGGAGAAACCAAACGACCTATTTCTATACCCCGGCAGCCCTCAGGGGTTCAATGAAATTGAATCATCACATATTTCATTGTTATAAGAATCTACAACCCTGTAAAAAGATGTTCTATTAATTAAAAATTTCTTTAGTTGATATTGTCCAGTAAATGTATTGGAACAGAAATCAGCGCTGATAAGTTTTATCATTAACACATCAGATTGCATTAAGTGCAAGTTTCTCTGTAAAATTGAAATACACTGGTTAATACTAGATTTATTTATTGCTAATGATACTGTGAAAAAAAATGCCATACAATTAGACAAGACTTATAATAATAACATTTGTAATCATAATGTATACATGATCTTGGAACATCACCAAGCGAGCAGCAGGTAACACAGTTTCTGATGATAACAAGTGGCATGTTACATAGGCCTTCAATTTCAAATATAACAAACAAACAACGGAAGTTCTACATACATTCCAGTGAACAAAGTAATTTTGTTCCCATTCTCCATAGTTTGCAATAATAACAAATCCAGAATGCTGATTTTACAATGATTCAACAAAAAAT
The DNA here is from genome assembly GCA_032357055.1 of Geukensia granosissima. Taxonomy (NCBI): domain Eukaryota; kingdom Metazoa; phylum Mollusca; class Bivalvia; order Mytilida; family Mytilidae; genus Geukensia; species Geukensia granosissima. The sequence continues at coordinate 9,636 of JAULBM010010839.1, forward strand.
TTTTGTTGCAGCACCACAGTTCTCAAACTTGAATATTGACAAGCCTTTTCCAACATTAAAGCCAAATATGGAGCTTATGGTACCTACTCCTTTAACACAGCAACTGAGGAATGGAACCTGGATTTTCTTTGTGCCTACATTTTAGGGGGTACTGGACAGGTTTCCCTTACTGGGGGGGTACTGGACAGGTTTTCCTTACTGGGATCTTGTTCCAGTATTATGTTTTCATTCATGATGAACTTGAAGAAAAGTGATGATGAGACAACAAAACACAAAACTACTCATCAGATTGCTTAGATTTAATATCAAATCACAGAAATACATGTATAACATACTGGAATTTGCACATTAAAATTCATAATGTGTACAAGTAAAATGCTTAGCTTATAATAATGTGAATGCAGTAAAGACATTGACTAACATGGGCTATCAACATAATGTATTAAATGTGGCACTTATTCAAAACAGACAGCAGACAGCTCTATACAAACCATGACCACCACAATGGTCTTCCAACATCTTCTCTTGTTGAAATATAAAATGTGACATAGGTGTTTGTTTCTGCATTTTTCCCAGCAAGCTTGGGAGGTCCAGATTGCTCTGTCATGGGCAGTCAGCTTCTTTCGTATTGAAAACAATGTGAAAACCAAAAGATGCAGTGACTTTCACAAGTAAACACTGGGGTAGGTTCCTCTTTCTGAGTTCAATTCAACCTGGAACTCTGGTATAAGACTGCTTTGTCTATTTCCAGAAATCAGCTATATTGGTTCTCAAAACAATGTGAAATAGGTGGTTGGGACAGGACTCAGTAATTGCTCTGTCCACTTTGATCTGTTTTTAGCATTCCCATGAGAACTCCATGAATTTCCATCTACTTGTTGAAGGTGTGTCCATTGGTTGGGCAGGATGTATATATACTGGACCACCACAAGTGTAGCCCATGTTTAGAAATATGCTACTAGGTTTCTTCATCAGGGGTAGACATATAGGGGCATCTGTTGGATGGGCAGGATTATAATTCTCAACCCATCTTGAATGGAGAAGCTACTGCTGTACCACATGTTGGAAGAATGCCATGCTCTCAGCTTGCAACAGCTCGTAATGTGTGGTTCGTGGTGGCCCTTTGCTAAGGCTAAACTTACCGCCCCTACTCAAAGTGTCCCAATTTTGTATCCTGTGGCTGAAAAATTCCCCAGCCCAACCCCTTGATAACCCCTTTATGATTTATCGTTTTAAACTTGTTCTTGTCCTGAATATGCATGAAATATTTGCAGCTGGACGTTAAACAACAATCAATCAACTGAATACTGATAAGATCATACTGATGATGACCAGAAGATTACATTCATTATTTACTGGTAGTATATAATCATTAACAAACAAGTATAGAGCTAACCATTACTTGACTACCCTGCTTCTAACACTTCATTCTTTATATCCTATATTATGTTTTAAACACTCCTTAATGCCAAAGCAAAAGCCACCATAACTTAAAAAAACTAATAAAATTCCATTAAAGATAGAACTCGATCAATTTTTTGAAGTGATTTTATTAGCACTTACAAGCTTCATGATGTAACATGCCCTTTTATACCTGTTTAGATAATTAACAATAATGAATAAATAAAAGGCCTTCCACACCAAAAACTATAAATTTTTATGGAGAAAAAAGCTTGGTAATTTTCCTTAAACATGCAAATGGTGTCTATGGGTAATACTGCAACGAGTGTCATATCTCTTGATGTCTCAATTTTCTTCAACTTCTATGAAGTGTTAAATTTAAAGCCTTTAAATATTTTTTATGTAGGTCAAAACAGTCATATATATGTGAGTTGAATGAATTGTTTATACCACAAAGTAATAACAATGCTCTAAACATAACAGTTCTAACTGAAAAATTAAGATTTCCCCCCAAAAGACAACTAAGAAAAACATAAGGTTTATTGTGGATAATGAGTAAGAGAGATCTGATACATAAAGAACTAGAGGCTCAGGAGGCTGAGCCTGTATCGCTCACCTGCCATTTGGCAAAGAAGTTTCAGAGGAGAAGAT
>JAULBM010010850.1:0-21585 GCA_032357055.1 Geukensia granosissima
TTCATGTAGCAGAATATCAAAAACATACTCCTGATTTCAAGAGTTATCTCCCTTAACCTAGATCTACTACCTTAAATTGAAGATTGGTGAAATTTCTATACTATTGTATAAAGTATGTGTTTCTAAAGCAAGTTTTGTGTCCGTAATAATAATATTATTTTAGAATTTTTCAACCAAACCTTGCAGTAAAACACATGGATTATTAAATCTCAATTATTTATTAGTGTACGTTCCATGAACTGAGTCTCTCACCTTTTACTATTTAAAAAAAAAATCCTTTGAGGGAATCCTCATTATTCTTATAAAATATAATGCACAAAATCTTCCGTTTACTTCTTTTTATTTCGGTGTTTTACATGCTTTTATTTTTTCTCCTTCATTTTGAAAATTTGAAAGTTTTGTCGTTTTCCATTATATCTGTTTTTTTCAAAGGATTTATAATTTTAGAAAATGAAAGTTATTTTGATAGATTACATCTAATAGTATATATTTATAAGCAGTGTTAGTAAAAATAAGTTTGGCGTTACTAGAAATGCAAAAAAATAGACATTGTTGGAACTTTAATTTTTCACAAAAATCAACAATTTTCACATGAGCACGGGACAAAAAACGATAATTGTAATATTTTAACCGGTTGTCGGTAAGATAGTTATAATCTCTTTCTAAATTCTAAATCATCTTAAAAGAAAGTACCAATAAAACTATATTTAAACATTCTATAATAATGTTGGTACGATATCCTTTAGGGATTAGTTTATTTAGATGAATTTTAAGACCATGTGGATTTTGTTGAAGCCCTATTTAAACCCACAAAAGATATCAAAAAGCTTTGAAAGCCCCCATTTAAGATTCGAACTTTAAATTTCTCATTTAACCTCACTGTTTTAACTGCCATCTATTTTTTACCATACAGTAAGCAATCTTACTCTATATAGCAGTGCATGGTATTTGGTAAATTTTTAATCACACTTTTTCAAAATTTTGATCAGGCTATTCTTCGGTTGATGGTATCAGTTCCATTTTCAGTACCCATTGAATTTCTTAAATGTTAAGACGGGATACACAAAAGGGCAACAAACTTTGCAGTTTGTCACAAAAATGGAATTATAATCTACTATACTTTTGCAAGTTGGTATATTATATATTGACACCACTAGGTCGATGGCTCTTCTGGTGGACCAGAGGTCCGCGTGGTATTTATTAGCCCAGTTTTTAAATTTTTCTTACATGTATGTACATGAAAATCAAATAACAATTAACAGGAATTCGTTGCACTTAAACTGTTTAAATTCTCTATCATTGTAAATACCAGAGACATTTATTATATGTCTCTGTAAATACAGAGTGACTTCTAAACGTGTCATGAATACGCCTTTTGTAATTTCTTTACACGAGAGGAAAAAAAAAATCTCGACAAAATCCCAAATATACGTGGAAATTTTTCACTCAAAATTTCCGGTTCCAATTTCAAAACTAAACAGTTCAGTTTAAGTATGTTTGGATGCTTTTGCGTAATAAAGATAATATTCGGTAACTGGTCAGACCGGAAGTTCGGACTCGTTTCGTGATTAGAATCTGCCTCGAACATCCTTTGTTCTGGACAAAAAAGTTGGCTCGGAAAATGTTCAAAAATTAAGTTAGTTATTGTAATTTACACCAAATTTCACAAATACTTTGATATTTGCACGTCTCAAGAGTTTAGCTGATCAGTGCACTACCAGTCAAATGCTAAAGCATTGCTATATATGATATGTGCATTTTGACCCATCAGTTTTAACCTGCTTTCATTAAAAAACGAACTAACTGTTATGAACTTATTGATAACAGTTAGTTTAAACAATGCAAATGGTAACCATTGCATTTATATGGTTAAAGAGAAAAACCTTGTTTATGATTCTTTCAGAAGTTCACACCATCAATTTAAAAGTACATGTTCACTTTGGAAAAACTCGTCGGTCCAATCAAATATCCATTATTTTATAGTACAATCATTTAAAGCATGTTGTCTATGTAAATAAAAAATACATGTACATTTACATTGCTGCCTTTTTGCCACAATCCTCAATAAGACAATGTTTTAGGGTCTCACCATCACGACCCTGTTATATGCTACCTCATAAATCATAACATCTGGCCAAATTATTTATGTATGAAAATTGCACTGAATACACAATTCATTGGTACGGTTTTGAAAATGCATGTAAACAATGATATAACCTGTCTAATTTATCTCCATTACACTGACTGATACAGTTGTATGGCAAACAACTTTAGCAACATTTTGCTAAATTTTTTGGATGTTGATGAAATTTCTCTATATTTCCAAAGCATTTACTGTCAATGTTGGACATCAAGTATTCATACTCTGCATGATGTGCCGCCAGCTAGACTATGACCCGGCGAGACACGGTGTCAGGATTAATGTATTTCTACTGCAATACACATGTTAATTTTCAGTGTTTATAATTCTCGGAATATATGTGCCCCTTTGTTTATAATTCTCGGAATATATGTGCCCCTTTGGTATCTTAGAATTCCTTTTGCAGATATTGGTCACAAGTAAATTTTGTTTCCAAGCAAAATATGCAGTTATTATAAAAAAGTTCATAAATAATTAGTTTCTACTGTTTTTTAAATCGACAGTGACTGTAAAAAAAATATAGTAGCGGCAATCTGAATCTGGAATGTTTAATCACATTGCTAAGGCCATCCTTAAAAAATTGTTGGTATGCTGTTTACCGACCGACTCATCGAAATTGCCGCTACTATATTTTTTTTACAGTCACTGTCGATTTAAAAAAATTTTTATCGTAATTTCCGGAAATTGCGTCCGTGTCCGCTTCTGTTACGAGTCCGAACATTACAAGCGCCCAAGTCGTCAAAAACAAAAGATGGCTGCTAAATCGGAAGAGGCATCTCAGACCAAAAAAAAAAAACACCTACCTACCTACTCACTTCTGAAAATGTGGTTAGGTAAACAGCAAACCAACATTCTTTTAAGGATGGCCTAATTAAGATAGTTAATTTCACGTAATTTAATGTCCTTCTGATGTATTTAATAAACCTTTGTATTCTCTTTGACTTTATCGATCTTTTACCCACGGTTTTGCACATGTCACAGTTGTTATTTTTTTAACAATTGAAAAATTACGTCATTCAGCTGTAATACACCTATTTATAATCTTTTACAGCCAAAAAGCAAATGTTTTTGCACACGACTTTTGATGATACAAGTGCGTTGTTACTGTTCTATCGGACATGTGTGTGTAGTTCGCCACACATTTCTCATTTCTGGAAAGGCGTAATGTAAATATATTTATGACATATATGTGTGTTCTGTAAATAAGACGCAAGAATTTGTTTATTTTATAAATAAAGTTTAAGGTTGTGATTGTTGTCAGTTGCTCAGGGAGGGATCGTGGAGAGGGGAAGCATATGTTTTTAAAATATAATTAAAATGGATTATAAGATTTTAGGCAAATTGTGATTTGGACCTTCTTTCAGGACGAAAATGTTACGTACATTTATCCCCGGCTTCGTAAAAATCTCGGATTTTGATTGGCTGAAGTCATGTATTTCAAAAAAGCCATATACCCAGCCATTGCTAACCCATATAGCCGGGTGTTGCTAGCAAGGTTTGTAATGTACCAGCTCACTGTAGAATGACTGTGGTCTCCACACTTCAATTCACTTTGATTTTCAATGGAAACTGAAATCTGTAAAAGCACTTGTATTTCTGTTATTAGTCTAACACCAGGTGATAAAATGGTTATCAACGTTAATATCCCTAGATATGGAGATTTTAACACCCTTCAGTATCCTGTACACCCTTCTGCTTTGCCTCACGGTGTACTTCGGCACTTCAGGGTGTTAAAATCTCCATATCTTCAGAAATAAACGTAGATAACTGATAGTATCCCACCACTATGGACCCGTCAATACTGTTTATTATGTGGAGACATAATTTATTGGATTTGCCCATGTTTAGTGAATTCCTTCCGATTTCAACTTAATATAATAAGACAACTTTGAAGACAACTACGGCTACAGAACCAGTGGTGTGTCCAATACCAATCTGACAACAGTGAAAAATAAAATGATTTTCAATTATAATATGTAAATACACATTGTTAATGGATTTTAAGCTGACAACAGCGCACAAGTCTGTTGTGGTATATATTCAATCCACTTAATCAATTACATGTTCTCATCTAGCTAAATGAACGGTTAATTTACACTCCTTGGTGGTTCCAGATTAGGATATTTTATTTTTAAACGATTTGAAAGGCGACACATACAACTATGTACACATATATCTTACCAAAGAAGTATATTTTAATTCCAAGACCATACGAATTATGATTTAGCATTTTGTACATTCAACGATCTTGAAACCAAATTTATATCCACAAATAATTAAACAATTTCCTCTTGAATTTACATTTGTCATTTGATTAACACTTGTAATTACAATTATATTTTTGTAGAATAATAAATTTGTAAACAATATCAAAGTAAAGTGATGGCATTAATCTTTCATGTCTTTACAGTACATTGACGAACTCCAGTTTCAAATAAATTTTTATAGAGAATTTAAAAGATTCCTAGAGAATTTACCCTTTTTAATGTCGTATTTTCGTTTCTAAATCAACTAAATAAATGAGACAAAATCATGAAAAATATCTCGTTGAATATTTTTTTAAAAACATCGGCTAGTTGTCAGGCAAGAATCAATCTTTACAAAAAAAATGTAACGATCATCAATCCTTTTCTTGAAATAATTTCACAGTATCCTTCAGAATTCTTGTTCTACATAAAACAAAAATATACATATTGTTAAGAGAAATATATAAACATAGAAATTTTAACAAATGCTATTCGATTGTTTTCATAGCACTTAATTCATTGGTGCTGATGAAGCAATAAATGTTAATGTATAATTTGTCATGTTTAAATAATTATTGGAATAATCAGCTTATTTGAATAATTAAATTAGAGTTATATATCTCACAAAGCCATTTGAAATTTCAACACCGTTCCCTCTTCACAGTATCATTTTTATTTTTATTAATAAAACACAATTTAATAATAAACATATATAGATGACATCGATCTTCCATGTTACCTGAAAATGATTTCATGCTCTGTTCAGTCAATACACCTGTTATAGCCGTTACGCATAGGTGATTTCTATTTCATTCTCAATAAACAGCCGTTTATCCTTTACACACTACACCATGAATGTGGGAGTGATTTGGGAGTCTGACACCGATCTTTCCCGCTAAACTCCAGTGTTCTCTGAGGTCGATGGTCGGTGTTTGAGAATCAAAACTCTCTGTGCGTACTATATATACATTGTATTAATAATAATTTGTATTGAGATAAATACTACAATTGGACTTGATTTGCTGAATAGTCGAGGTGTACAGATCATTGTAGCCTATACTCTAAACATCATGGGATAACCAATAACTTTGTACAATTAAAAAGTGTGCATCTTACCCACAAAGCATGCAGTAAGGTTTGTTAGGTACCTGCCCAAGGTTGGTGTTTTCTCTGGGCAATTAAGCTTCCTCCACAAATAAACTGACCATCATTTTTATAATCAAAATATTGTTGAAAGTGATGTTAAACCCCAATCAAAAAGTTAAAATATTACAGACAATAACCTAAATAATCTGCTCAAATAACTCTTTTTAGGCACGGCCTGAACGGGAGGCTGGACATCTAGCTTCCATCCACATGAAGTTAAGGTTCAGGTCAAAGTTAGTTTTGTTCAATGAAGAGTCATTATATCATAATCCAACTTTGTACATGGATAGCTTGTGATATAAATTGCAACATTCATGACATTTTAATATGAAAAGGATGTTGTGGCCTGAAGGTTATGGGTCATTATTTCAATGCAGGGCTCAGGCTGAATGTACAAAAATTAAGTTCTACATGAAAAATTATGATATCATAATGAAACTTTGTGAATAAATAGTTTGTGATACATGGACAGCCAACATGTATAGGGACAGCATCATTTTGATGTGAAACTGATGCTCCAACTTGGGGATATGGTAACAAAACTGATCTTTAAATTTTAGATCAAGTAGAGTAAAAAAGTTATTGTCAAACCCTAGCAATCCTAGATATTGGTCTGAAACCAGTGGATCCAGGATTTAACATTAAGGGGGCTCGGATGGAAGGCCTGGTGTATTGGGATGGCCTATGTATCCAGCAGGTCCATGGCAGTACCTGGTAGGGGGCCAGTGGGCTGAAACAGTTTTTTTTGGGGGGGGACGCTGGGTGCGCACCCACCCCCCTGAATCCGCCCCTAAAAACTTAGAAACATAAGTACTGCTATTAAAAGAAATTTGTCCTTTGGCAAATATCAAAATGTTAATGATACTTTGCATCATGAGCATGGGTGACTGCAAAGTTTTGGTGATTAATTTTGCCTTGCATGAAAAGATCAGCAGGACATGCATAGTAGTACATTTATGCATGCTACTGGCTATTGGCATGACAAGATTTGTCAGTTACCTATCAAAGGTTGTTTGTTTTCTCTTTGTTCTTACACTTTACTATGTTTAGATCTGGGTTACCCTGTTTAGTTCTACAATGCTGCTGATGAGTGCTACTTCCTTAAATATCATAAGGCATAGATGAATTCTCAGTAGTAATCAACATTGGTAAACATTTATTTTTTATACTCAATATAAAATTAATGATCACAGTATCATTTGAGTAAAACTCATTTCCAAACAAGTTAAATGAAATGTTAATGATATTGAACTAAAACAGTTTTATAATGGTTCCTTGGGATTTGAAATATTATGTTAAATTTCAACATCAGGTAAAAGTAAATATGATGAAAATCTTTTTTTGAAACAGAAAAACATGGAACACTCTAAGATTTTTTTCATTATTAGCTCACCTGACCCAAAGGGCCATGTGAGCTTTTGTCATCACTTTGCGTCTGTCGTCGGCGGCATCGTCTGTAAACTTTTCACATTTTCATCTTCTTCTTTGAAACTATCAAACAGATTTCACCCAAACTTGGCAGAAATGTTAGGCATGTGGTCCTTTACCAGATTTGTGAAATTGGTGCTGATCAGAAATTCAACATGGCGGCCAGAGCAAATTATGTGTTCTGATTGGTCCAAATTTCAAACAATTTCTTGTCATAAACTACAGAGTGGATTGATTTGTTACTTTGCAGAAATGATTGTAGGATGGTCCTGTACTTAACTTATTAATCGTTTGCTGATCTAAAATTCAAAATGCCCCCATGACAAAACTTAGTTTACCATTGAACCCTTTGGGAATTTCACTTTTTCTTCTTCTTTTCTGAAACCACTGCACGGATTTCAACCAAACTTGGCAGAAATGTTAGGCAGGTGGTCCTTTACCAGATTTATGAAATTGGTGCCGATCAGAAATTCAACATTGCGCAGGGCAAATTATGTGTTCTGATTGGTCCATATTTCAAACATCTTCTTGTCAGAAACAGTAAAGTGGATTGAATTGTAACTTTGCAGAAATGATTGTTAGATGGTCCTGTACTTAACATGTAAATCCTTTGCTGATGGCCGCCATGACGAAACTTAGTTTATCATTTGACCCTATGGGAAGTTTGCTGATTGGAAATTCAAAATGGCCGCCATGACGAAACTTAGTTTACCATTGGACCCTTGGGGAATTTCACATTTTCATCTTCGTCTCTGAAACCACTAAACAGATTTCAACCAAACTTGGCAGAAATGTTAAGCAGGTGGTCTTTTACCAGATTTGTGAAATTGGTGCCAATTGGAAATTCACCATGACCACCAGGGCAAATTATGTGTTCTGATTGGTCCAAATTTCAAACATCTTCTTGGCAGAAACTACAAAGTGGATTGAATTGTTACTTTACAGAAATGATTGTTAGATGGTCCTGTACTTAACTTGTGAATGGTTTTCAGATTGGAAATTCAAAATGGTTGCCATGATGAAACATATTTTACCATTGGACCCTTTGGGAATTTCACATTTTCATCTTCTTTTCTGAAACCACTGAACAGATTTCAACATAATTTGGCAGAAATTTTAAGCAGGTGGTCCCATACCAGATGTGTAAAATTGGTGCCGATACAAAATACAACATGGCCAGCAGGGCTAATTATGTGTTCTGATTTGTCTTAGTTTCAAACATCTTCTTGTCAGAAACAATAAAGTGGATTGAATTGTAACTTTGCAGAAATGATTTTTAGATGGTCCTGTACTTAACATGTGAATAGTTTTCAGATTGGAAATTCAAAATGGCCACCATGACGAAACTTAGTTTACCATTTGACCCTAGGGGAATTTCACATTTTCATCTTCTTCTCTGAAACCACTGAACAGATGTCAACACAACTTGGCGGAAATGATAAGCAGTTGGTCCTTTACCAGATTTGTGAAATTGTTGATGAGCTATTTCATATTTTCATCTTCTTTTCAGAAACCAGTATCAGACCTCTATTATGTTGAAAAACAAGCAGACAATTATCAAGCAATGTGTTTAATCTTTGTTCACATTAACTCTGATTCGGCAACTCTTAAGCCAGGTGAGTGTTCACAGGCTCCTGTGAGCCTCTGGTTTAGAATATGATATATTGTACTTGATAAAAAAAAGTATAAAAATATAATTAACTATTAATATAATAATGCTTTATTTACAGATATGTGATGATACACAAAGAATAATGCAAGCTAGGGGACTTTAGTCCAGCTGATGGAAATGGAAGCCATGTTGAAGGGGATGAGACCCAGTAAGCTGGATGCTTGTATAGAAAACATCACAAGAACTTTGGTCCAACGAAGCCAGGAAGATAATGCACACCATTCCTCAAACCAAACCAGTTTCTACAGAACTGAGTCATTTCAGCCATCCAATGATGGATCAAGTTCCCTCAAAATGAAAATACGGAAAGTTGGGACCTATCAAACTCCGGATGAATTGAAACCTTATGAATGTCCAATCTGCCATAAGAAAATAAGTAATCAGGCTAACCTCCGAACACATATCAGAACTCATACGGGTGACAAGCCACATCGTTGTGGCATTTGTGGGAAAAGTTTTAGTCGAAATGGAACATTGCAAACTCATCTTACTATTCATTCAGGTGTTAAACTGTACAAATGTGAAATATGTGGAAGGGAAATAAGAGACAGAGGTAATCTTTCGAAACACATGAAAATACATCTTTCAAATATTGTTCCTAAACAAGAAATGGGACCCTTAAACATGAGTAATGCCCCCTTATATATTAAAAGAGAAAAAGAAACACTGAATAATTCCCAAAGAGAATCTCTGAAAGCAGCTGAATTTTCAACTCCAACAAGTTCACAAATGGAAATGTTACGAAAAGAAATTTATGCTTTAAGCAATTCACAAGTCGACAATTTACGAAAAGAAATGGGATCAACTCATAATTCTCAGCTCGACCAACAATATCAAAAACCTCATTCATTGAATAATACCAGTTCAAAAAAGGAAGATAATGAACCAGCTGATATGAGAGCTAACAGCATATCAGATGAAACTCTGAAAGTAAATACATTTTCTAAACTTAATTTGAAAAAGAAAGATATGCCAGCTTTTCAAAAAACCAGCCAATCTCAGGGTAGTAAAATTAGTTACAACTGTGGGTTGTGTTTGATTGCTTTTCCAGACACAGATTCTTACTTTGCCCACATGATGGCACATGCACGGGATCAACGTTTCAGTGAAAGGGGACCAGAAGATTACATTGATGAACAAGTTGCTAGCTGGATGAAAAATAAAAAATCAATAAAGATGGGTATGGATGAAAACCCAATGGATCCTGAAGATCAGGAAATGTTAGCAGCTTATGAGAGAGAACTGATGGCTTATCATGAACAAAAGACTAAACTGAATGAGCAATTTCAGAGATCTTTCAGCGAACAAAAAATGTCGTCTGCTGATACTAAAATGGCTGCTGATGAACAAAAAGTGGCATCTGCTGACATAGATAAGATGGAATCTGATGATGATGATGATGATGATGATGACGGAGATGATGATGAAGGGAAGGTAAAAGAAAAATGCAGCTACAAGTGTGGTATTTGTGGGAATCAATATAACACCAAAGACGAATTTGAAGATCATATCACCATTCATAAAGTTGACAAGCCTTATCAGTGTACAATTTGTCTGGAACAATTCAAGGAGCTGCGTTACCTGCAGAAACACTGCCGAAGTCACAGAGGATGGAACCCATTTTGGTGTGAAAAATGTGGTAAAGAATTTAGTCAGAGCATCTTCCTTATAGAACACCTACAGACACATACAGATGAACAGCAGGCCAGTGGCAGCACTATCAATGGCAACTTCAATACCAGCTTGACAAAAATACCTCAACCAACACCAAAACCTCAAGGGGATAAACAAGACATGTTTATTGTCATTGAGTGACATTTTTTAAGTACATGCAGGAAGTATGTCAGTATGTTTTCCCTGATTATTTAAAGAACTGCATATCTGCAGATTTTTTATTTGTTAGTTTGTAGTGCTATAGATTTTTTCCTTGTTTATCCTATATTACTTTGCATACACATGTAACTCTTTTTACAGTAGTGTTACTTGCCATGTTTCATTTCTCAGACCATTTCAAAATAATAAAATTTTCTTTTTAAATAAATTCTATTTTTTGGATTGTAGGATTAAGGCCTTTTCAGAAGGATGCTGCATGACAATTTGCAAGCATAAATTGTAACTCCTTATGTTATTTTCTTATTCAATTAATAGAGCATAAAATGAATGTCCCTGGTTTTACACTACAAACCCATTTTTTCTTTATGGTGTGTGGCAAGTAAAATTGGCTTCAAAACCTTATTTATTTATTCTAGCCATTCATGCTTTATATCAAAGACAACCAATCAGTGAGATGATATTTTATCAATAAAGATATTTAGACATGCATAGATACATATTAGGTCTGAGAAATGAACCATTTCTTACATGTATAGTCATAATAGCATGTGTGGTCACAATCTGTTTTTATTGAATTAACTTTATTTTGAATAAGGAAGAGGTAGGATACATGTATTTAAGGACATTTCATGACCTCCTCTAAACTCTGATGCATTAACTATTTACATGTTACAGTTTTCAGGGGTTTAAGAATAAGACTATTTGAAAACAGCAATTTGTTTTAAGGTGCACGGTTTGCTCTTGCATTTTGGGCTTCAAATTTCAACATATATAAAATTGACTATTTTAATGCTCCCTGAAATATCTTATGGGAGCAGATATTTGCCTCTTTGTTCCTCCCTCTGTTCATATGAAACAAGTCAGTTTCCAGATGGTAGCTTTCATTTCGTCTTTAGGATTGCTTGATATTGACAGGTACTATCCACTAAATACAGAAGATTATAAATGGTTACTCAATAACCAGTTTTACATGTGTATTATAGTCTGCATTTTTAGTTATGAACAAATATTTAAGAACATTGTCCATTTTCACCAAAAAGAATGATTTTATTGATATAAGTCATGTTAATTAAAATGGTTTCTAGAGGCAGTCAGTGATGTTCCTTATCCTACCTCACCCTTTGACACATTGTCCTTTATTCTTTTGATGGTTATATGGTACAGTACACACAAAGAGTTTTGTATGAAAAACTCCAAAGCTGGTAAAATTTCTGACTTTCTCTGAAGTTCCCCAGCAATCTCGAAGGTCAGGCCAGAATGTTTTTTACAAACTCTGTGTAAGTAAAAAAATTCCAAAGCTGGTGATATTTCTCAGACTTTCTCAGAATTTCTTAAGCCACCTCTGAGTCAGGCTGGAGTGTTTTTCATACAAAACTCTCTGGGTGTACTGTATGTCTTTGTTGAAAATTACATGTACATTTACTGTTGTCTTAACAGGATGATAGAATACAACACTGTTAGAAATTCTTCCAAATAGTTTAGTGCTTATTATGAGCATGATGACATGTAGAAAATAACAAAAAATTATACTGACATTTTACATACTACACATACTGTATTTGTACATGTTGTTTTGTTGTTAAGTACATGTATGAATAGCTGTCAAATGTACTTTGCAATTTCAAAACATATTTATGTTTTTATTATTAATCAGTTCTGGATGTTGTTTTGTACTTATGACTGTTGAACAGTAAAGTTAAGGAATACGTTTTTGTATTTAAACTTAAATTGTGCCATAGAATTTTTTTAATGTATATCTATTTTCATTTACATTTTGAACAGTGAATCTCAGGAACCATAACTCTTACATACAAAATTTACAGGGCATCATTTGTTGATAAGATTTATTTATTAATAACTCATTTATTACCACATGTACCAGTAAAACATCATTTTCTGAGGAACGATTCTATATTATGGGTGTATTTCTCAATTTTGTTAATTTTTTTTAAATAGGTGGCAACATCTGCATCAGAGCCAGTGCTTTTTTAACCAGCATTAAATGTGCTAATTTTTTAAAGAAATATTTTCTTCTATAAATTTAGTGATAAACTCTCTTTTGAGTAAGTGCTACATTTGATTTTTTATGTACATATTCTTGTGTGTAAAATTAATGTATACACACAATGTACACCAGCATGGTTCAATATTTGTTTTATTCAAATGGAAAATTGACAGATACAAATGTACTTGAGTTAATAAATTTGTAAATTTTTGAAACACATGCATGCTAAATACACATGTACTTACGGAAATATAGTACTTATTTGTAGGAATTTATTTTATGCTTATAGGCAAAACAAATTTATTTTATATAGATTTTTGGGGTACTTAAGATAAAGGGTACAGTGACAGAGAAGAATTTTAATTGTTTGAAAATGATTGTTGTATTGTTTGTTAAGGCAGTGTATGAAAAAGTTTTGAAACAACCCCTTTAAATTAACATACATTGTAAATGGTGAAGTTATTATTATCTGAGTCTATAGTGTTGATATGGAAATTAATTTAATTAAAATGTTTCTTCATGTGAAATGTACACTTAAATTGTAACAGACTAATAACAATTAACAATGATTGATAGGTGAAAAATAATATAATAATTGGACATTTAATGTGCATTGTGTAATTATAAAGAGCAAAAAAATGCTTTGAACTTTGGACAAAATGTTAATCTGTATCAGCAATTCATGGCAACATCATCTAAGGATCAGTCTTCAGAGCATAGTGCATTTCAACAAAGGATTTTTCCTTATGTACATATACATAAAAATATATAAATATATGTTGCCATTTAATACTCTTCCATATATATTTTGTCGTGTGCTTATGCTGTATTATACAGGTGTGCTGATGCCATGTTTTACACGGTGCCATTATAAGTGTTGTTTTTGACATTGTATTGTTAATGAAGCGTTGTTGGTATACAATAGTTGTGCTATGAGTTTTTTCTTTTGGTATTTTATTTTTTGTTTTTGTACGTTATACGTACAAAAAGTACATGTGCTAGCAAATTGGCAGGGAGTTTAATAGGACCACTTTTTGGGTTGTAATTCTGATATTTATTTTCATATCTGACAGCTAATTTATCACCTTAAAATTATCAAGGTTTGTATAGAATCTGGATTGGATTTTATTACCTGCCAAAATGATTTTTGTATGCATTTTAGTTTATTATTGAAAGTCAAATTATAATATAGTGCCATGAAGCCTGTTTGCAAGTAAACTTCTAACATGTTTTATTCTATTTCAGTAACTGTATTGATTGTGCTTGTCAGATAACTTCATAAAACTAGTTTTGCATGGTATATTATTATATAATCCCGTTAGGTGTGGGAGAAATGGGTTTTTACAGCATTTTTAAGTTTTCTAGTCCAGTTGTATGTTTCAATTTTCCATCCAACAGTATATTTATTTTTTGTCTAACCAGCTTTTTGCTTGCTAAAATATTAAATGATGAATTTAAATGTTTGAATTTTAAATAAAATATATATTTTTTGTTAAATCATTTGCATCAATAGATCTGATAACTATTTAAATGATTTATTTATCAACAATGAAAGAGATTACTTGCTGTTATTTTAATGACAGGATATAGATCTGATAATTATTAAACTTTTTTGCATAACTATTTTTAGATATATGTACATATTTAACTCTTTGTGTTCTATTTTAAGTAGTTTAATATTAGTCATTGGTAGCTAACCACTTTTCAGGATTGATTTTGTTTGTTTGTTTGTTTGTTTTTAACATTTCCACTTTGTTCTATACAATAATACATATCACCATTTAAGTAGCAAATTGAATTTAAATGGTCTATCATAAGTTTGAACTGTATGTTTTACAAATTAACTTTTTAATTCAATCCTTCGGCATGCAAAGAATGACATGAACGTTTTTCACTTTTAAAAGTCAAATATTGGTGATGATTCTGGAATTCATTGTACTTGTGCAGAGTGGGGGTGATATGATGTAAGAAGGCAACTCAACAAAATTTGATGAATGTTGGTTATGTCAGAAAGACTTGCCAAAAAATTATATAAAAAATAATCGGTTAAAGATTATGCAAGGCAGGTATAGAATAAAAGGTGCCTCTGACCACTTTATTTATGTATTTCTGGAATATATCTTTATTACTTTCCCCATAGTTGGACAAGGGTTGAACATGTCAAGTTGGTGCAGTGTAAATCAGGGTATTCTGAAACTCATATTATTAACATAGTACTTTTAGATATACTGTTTTATTTCCATTTAATGAATCAGTTTTATGATATTAAAATATAGAAAAAACTGTTTGATGCATGCCTTTTTATGTCTGTGTAAAATGATGGCACAAGATTGAACAAAAAATGAAGGGTGAAACAAAACTTTTATACTCATGTCAGGTGTATAAACTTGTTTTAAAATTCATTATTTCATTCTATATTATTTTAAAATCATCATTTGACTTGTTTAATGTGAATACATCATGGAAAAAAACCATTTCGAAAATACTGTTCATACAGATGTCATTTTGGCAAGTATCATAATTTCATATGTAGTTCATTCATTCAGAATGGTTAAAGAACAGTACATTTGCAAAAATGAAGCATACAAGTCCTATTTTTTTCATTTGGCCAGATATTTTAGACTCTCAGGCTCTGTCCTTTCTATACATTGATGTTTTTGTACTGTTTGCCCTATGTGTTTTGCAAACAACCTAAATAGTAAAGATTTCATATAATTCCAAATATGTCTTTGTAGTTTACATTTGTTTAGAGAAGCAACAGTGTAATATACCAATCATTTGAAAATTGTAGAGAAACCAATATCCGACCATATTTTCTGCATCTCTTCTCTTTAAACAAACCCCATTGCCATTATATTTCTCCATATGTTGCTGTATTCACATTCTAAAGTTAAAAAATGTCAACCTAATTATTCTAAAAATCAGTTGTATATCTCCTCAATGTTTAAAAATATATGGTTGTCAGGTTAACTTTTGACAATTTCAGTTAGACATCACAATTTAAAAATGGCATCAAGACTATTCGTTATGAACGCAAAAAATAAATATGATCATTATGAATCAAATGGCTGCACTTAAATCATGTTATTTAATTTATTAACCATCTTGCTATGGTTTTGATTTAGGTGACAATATAACAGTATTAGCTTTATACAAAGCAAGAAAAACATTGCTCGGTTATCTTGAAAATCAGGTCAACCTTGTTAACTTGAACTACAAATTATTGATGTATGTTTCAGAATTATTTATTGTTTTTAATTTTGAAAATATCAGAAACAAAATATAATGTCAGCAAAGAATATGATTGATCCTATCATCATGCCAACCATAATGTTCTCCTGTGTTTCTTTTTTAAGAAAAATCCTTATATTTATTACTTTTATTGTTCATATTTCTTGATCATCTTTTGGAAAAAGATATATTGATATGGTACTCTTAATTTGTACCATAAAAAAATGGTGAGTTTGACTCTGATTGAGCATTAAAAGATTTACCTGCCGAGCTTGGTAGTTCTCTCAGGGCACTCCAGCTTATACCACTGGTAAAATTGGACAAAAATTGTTTAAGTGGCATTAAACCTCAATTAAATGATACAGGATAATTTTAGCTATAAAGCGTCATTATATGTTTACAGTTTTTACACATTTCTAGTGCAGTGTTTTTCTCCATCTTTGTCCTTGCTTGGATTTAGATCTTTAAATATGTACTATGTGTGTCATTTTGTGTTGAAGTTATAGATAACTTATCATATCACTACCTCAAAGGGAGACCAATAAATAAATTGGCAGTTTTCTTAAATGTTTATCAACTTGTCTACACTCTACAGAGGTGCAAGTCTAAAGAATAAAATTAATTGTTTTGGCAAAGTTTTATTTTTACAGGATGGACACCTATTTGTGTGCTTTAATAATTTAAAGAACAAAAAAAGATGAACCAGTTTGTTTGCTACAAAACTTTCAGTGTAAAATGTTCTTTTACATTGTTGTTTCTCGAACAAGATTTTATTACAGTTTTTTCTTTTAATGTTAGTTTACATACCTACCTCAGATAAGAATTTCTTTACAAAAAATTAAATCATTTGGAATAATTTAAATTTGTTCTCATTTGTTATTCTCAAAATTTATTAATCTTTATGCTACTGAAAGTTGCTCCTTGAAATGAACATTAAGCATACTCAAAATTTTCCATATTTAATTAACATGGGTAATTTTGTATTTATTATTTATTTTTCTTGGGAAATATTTAGATAAAGTGTAATTAATAACATGGAAAACAGTGAAATTATTTTACCTGGAGGAAAATAAATTTAATTTTGGCAGTAGATCAGATAGAAAGTGTTTTATTTGGGAGGAGGTATGAAGACATGTGAACTTCTCTACTGTAGTTGCACAGTTCAGCAAATAATGTTCAATTTCTACAAGTTATAATATTTTGATAAATTAACCTAAGTAATTTCAAGACAAATTTCATAAAATGATATGGTTGTAGACTTTTAATTTGATTTTTGCAGAATTTGTGAAATGTTTTTATTTTTTTGTGGCATTCATACAAAATATACTGATATTAATCTATTTGAATTATGTACTGAATATTTATAAGTTATGTAAATAGTGTGGTATATGGACAATTGTCTTCGTGTCATGTGATTAATATAGCTGTAATCCAAGGTTGGCATATAAGCTTAGTGTTTACTATGGGTAAATTAAATACATTTATGTGTTTGAGGCTTTTCACTGGGAAAGAGATTTTATCTTTCTGCTTCACATCATATAATTTATGCAAAAACTTAATATTTTTAGAACAATATGTCCTGCAGGAAATTCATTAATTAAAAAAATAATGCATTAAGCTTTGGGTGCCCCTTTTGATTTTTGTCTGTCAACCAGAAGGAAATTGATTGGCAAGAAGCTACCAAAAACAAGTTAAGCTTATGAGAATGGTACCAGAAATATTAGGTTGTGCTATTACAGAATCAAACTTCTGTGAATCTTCAGCTTTACTAAGAGTTTAATGGAAATAAACTTCCAATAATTTCTTTATTTTCACTTTTGGATATAAAAATTGGTAATTTTTACTTATTAATTATTATTTATAAGAAGCTCTATTTATTTTACATTTTTTATTGTCAGTCATTACTTAAAGCAAGGTATGTTAGTCTTCATGTTAATACATTAAAATTTCTACAATTGTCTGATGTTACAGTATTTTAAGTAAGTATTAAAATGAATACTTTTGAAATGTCACATAAGTCTGGCAATAATAACTTGATCAGTAGTAGTTGATATACAATATCATTCCATTCTTATCAGTTTTCTACATTGGTTATAAGCATAATGTTCTCTTAAAAATTTACATTTCATAAAGACACTAGGAGTCGATCTGTTTTTAAGGGAAAACCTGGGTTCTAACTTGACCTTTTTAGTAATATACACTGATTTATAATCTCAATGAAGAATGTTTTACATCAATGAATCTTTTATAGGATTCTAGAATATTTGAATACTTCTACCCTGAAATGAGTATTTAATGAAATTCTAGAATACTTGAATTTATCCACTTCTGAAAGAAATGCATAATTTTGTGATGTTCTTATTCCATCAATTTAAGCTTACAGGAAAAATCTACAAGAGAGTGTTTTTTGTTAAAAAAAAACTAATTATAAACCTTTATCACAAAAAGCAATTTAAAAACCCTCAAAGAGTATTTTTCTTTTAGAAATTCCAAATTACATGAAGGTATCAGCCACCTTATAGAACTCTTATTTATAATTGTAATTGATAAATCATACGTTTAGGGCTGAAATGGAAAAAATATTCGATTTTTGAGAAAAAACAATTATTAAAAGATTTTACCAGAAAATGCTATGCATAATGCCAGCTGCTGATTGCACTTATATTGTGTATTATCTGTCTGTGTTATTGTATTGTTACTGCTTGATAACAATTTGCTGCCATATTTTAGTAGACTATTTGTTTAGGTCTTTGTGCTGATAGTTAGGGATATGTTGTTGTTCAATAAACATTAGAAATCGTGTAAAATTTGTTTATTACCATTACTGAATTGCAAATGGTAACTACCATACGTTAGTTACACAGTCGATTTTTTGGCACATGGTAAAATAGTGTAAAATTTGTTTATTTCTGTTTCTGAATTGCAAACAGTTGCAAATGGTATCTAACCATCGATTTTAGGGGACACAAGGTTAAAGGTTGACTTCACAGTGGCCTGGAATAGACTATCAAACTAGTTTGTTTGCTGTAGTAAGTTTTTCAAAACTGAATCTCGCTGCTTTTACTTTTTCTTTCTGACACAAATATATATAATGCATAAAGAAATTGAAAGGTGTATTCAAAATCTTCGAGGCTATAGAAATAATCTTCAAGAGTGTATCCAGCGCACATTGAATTTTGAATATTCTCAAAAATTTCTGCAAGTTGCTGAAAATCAAATTTTATACAGGACTGTCTTTTTCTTTTTAGCTGACATGGCTTAAGGTGATTCACATGTGTCGTCCTTAAACTTCTACATTTTATCCTCTCTGAAATTACTAGGCTAAATGGAATCAAAAGAAAGCTTCTTTGGAAGATCCAATACGAAGTTGCATCGCTTTCTCCATAGTGGACTACAATCAAGGCTTTCATGGGATATTCTTTCTTCTGATTTTATGATTTTTTAAAGTCTTCGAAACTGCAGAACAAATAAAACAGAACTTTACAGGGAGCTTCTGTTGAAGGTCCCTTACAAAATTCCTTATTGGATTTCAAAAATGTCTGTAAAGGGCAATTCTTTTTTCCAATTGACTGATTGAAAAAAATCTGAAACTGCTCAACGAAATGAAATTAAATTTTAAAGGAAGCATCTATTAAATTACAAATAAGATTTTCTGATTTGATTAAGAAATAGTTTGTTAATATTTAATTGTTATTTCGATTATTCCTCTTTGCCTGTATTGTAACCATCGGATTTCATGACTTGTTTTTATAGATAAAGGCTTCTATGACAGCAAAGCTACTTAGAATTCGATTTTGAATTACTAGCTTAACCGTTAGGATTTTTTCATTTACAAAGGATGTCTATCCACTGTGTTTATATTAGTAACTAATACTAACAATAATTAACCACAGAGTAACACGACGGTTGCAGTTGTGATTTAGTGAATACCCTGCTAGAGCACCTGAACGCCCCTCATTGTCTCGCCAGGGATTGTTAGTCGCGGGAGCAAGACATATATAATACTCCCAAATGGCGTTCTTAACTTTTTTGAAAGCTTCATATTTTTGAAAATGTTTGATCCATATCAACCGAATTTGGTTTGCAGGAACTTGTTAACAATTAATATGCATTTTGACCTTGCCCTTATTTCTATTTGTTAAATAACTGTAAAAATGTGAAAGTTTCAACAACTGCTTAACCGAGATCTACCATAAATAGCCAATAGTAAGATATTGGTGGGTACTTTCCAGTCTGTTATTTATCATCTGACCTTGACTTTTCAAAATTAGCGAATTTTTACACACTCATCATTACTCTCGTGTCTGGATATAACGGGTACATGTCATATTGCTGATGTTAGTTTTTCGTTTTGTTCTTGACTTCAGAAATTCGTACAAAGCTGTATTATTGAGCAACATTCTACCAACCCTTCCTACAGTTAGCGTACTGGTCCCAATTCCACTCTACGAATTTTGTTTTTATGATTTTATTGGAATAACTTTAAATTAATATGGGAATGGGTTGACTACAAATGCTGACAAATGTTTAGGTGACAGTTTCTTCAATAATTATGTCAGATATAAAACTCAAACCCATTTCGTCCCGTTTCACAAATTCTTAGTTAAACGTCCATACTGCTCCTCTCAGACTACGAATATAGTCCAGCTGGTCACTTGTCACATGAAATGTAAACAAGATACACAATGAAGACCTCCAAATGACCAATAAAGCATAAACGATCTATATACCTTATTACTTGAACAGTTAGTTAAGCTTTATCGTAAAAATGTGAAAGGAGAAAACAAGATACACGCTTAGAAGGTGTATTACAGCTGACAGAAATTAAAATTAACAATAAAATATTAAATAGTGAAAAGGACGTTCCGGAAACGTTGTCATTTGCAATAAAATATTTTACATCGAATAACATTGAATATGCATACACATTTTATCAGTCGAATGCAATAAATATGATATTAAGACCGAGACAGTACAGCATGTACAAAAGCTATACTCAAGTATTCAAAACAAGCGAAATAATCAAAATTCAATTTGGTCTCTCGTCTTTCAAAAGAAACTCCTTCCACCATAAGAAACAAATAAATTGCTTCCAAACGAGTCATCAAGACGAAGGTACTGCATTCACAGTATGTATGCTTCCAAAAAATAATTGAAAGCTATCAAAAAGCTCTCTCGTCTGACCCTGTTTGGTCTCCTCATCATGGTTAGCAAAATAAGTAAGTGTTCTGGATTACACAAAACGCATGCCAATATTAGCCAAGTATCGTTGCACGATTTATGCAAGTAGCGCCTTCCAATATTTTCCAATATTTTATTACTACTTAATAAAATGCTAAATACATTAAATGAATAATTTAATCTTAGATTTGTGTGTAAAAAAGTTTTCGACAAGTTATAAAACCACGTTTCATGGGAAATTGCATTAATTTGATTCAAGTTTCTTTCTTAGAAATATAAAAAAAACAGAAAATGAACATATCGAACGTTGTTGGCAGGTCTCAAGGTTATTTCTGTAGTAAGATCAGAAAAGAAAATTAGCATATAGAACGTTGTTGGCATAACTCTAACTGTCCAACGCTACACGGTATGTATCTAAATATGAGCCCCATCCGATAAGACAGAAATCAGCCTTATGCAAGCAAAGACATGTACATATATTACTTTTTGGTGTTGTTAGCTTCGAAGAAGCAACAAACACCCTAGCCATCGGTCAGTTTGTAAATCCTATAAATAACAGCAAGTGCGTAGTAAATTGAAAACTGCTTATATTAGGTCTTTGAACTTGCACAATACCATGTAAATTACACAATATACAGAGATATACTGTTTAAACATTTGAATTTCCGGCAAAACCAGTTTGATTTTACATGAAAAGTTTGTC